>CAKNYM010053138.1:373923-510317 GCA_932195095.1 Andricus curvator | reverse complement strand
AGTCAAGTTTTCAGTTCTAAATCTTCCAAATTGAAGAATTTTCGAATTTAAATCATGAAATGACAGAATTTTTAATTGTAAAACTTAAAACTTGCATAAGTTTTAATTGTAAATTTTCAAAATTAAAAAGACTTCAATTTTAAAGGTGTATAAATAAAAATTCTTAAATCTGGATGATTCTGAAGATCAAAAGTCAAGTTTTCAATTCTAAATCTTCCAAATTGAAGAATTTTCGAATGTAAATCATCAGAATTACAGAATTTTTAATTGTAAAACTCAAAACTTGCATAAGTTTGAATTGTAAATTTTCAAAATTAAAAACTTCAATTTTGAAGATTTACAATTTTGTATATTTACAATTAAAAATTTTTTCAATTTTAAAAATTTTCGATTTAAAATTCTCCACTATTTTGAATATTTCCATTTGAAGACTCTTTAATATGTAATGTATATAATAGAAAATTATGAAATTTTGAATACTTTTTTCTGAATAGTTCCATTTTGAGGATTTAAAATTCCAATTTATTCAATTTGATATATTTGCAATTGCAAAATCTTTAAATTTGAACAATAAAAATGACAGTATTCATTTATTTTTTCAACATTCTTATAATTTTTTGCATATGTAAAATATGTTTCCGCACATAAAGAGACTTTGCAGGAACTTCCAAGTTACTTGAATCAGTTACTGGAAATGTAACAAGATACTATTTTCACGAAGTAACTGTAGCTATAATTAGGTACTTTTTTTAAGGAACTTTTTCAGCACTGCATATAATTTTAAGTGATCTTAAAGTCAGATAAAAATGATTTTTATGTCGATCTAACATTATGAAATTTGATATTTCAATTCAAACTTAAGAATTTCGGCTTATCGCAACAATTTTTAAATAGAAACTGAATTTTATGAGATGTCAAACTGACGTATACTAATAAATTGTCAAACTGGGTGGTAGAACAAACATCAAGAGACAAAAGCACCCGATAAGTTAGCGGAAACATAGGAGCTTCACTGTGGCAAACTGAATGAATGCATTTGAAGATCATTATGTATAATTGTGAATCTCAGGAAGTTGAACACATGTCAACTTAAATGATAAAAAAATATATTTTCCGTCTCTTTTTTCAGAATTCAGGGAATGTTTTTATCTATTTGCAAGGGGTGGACAAATCCGAACCATGGATGAATTAACAATCATCATGAGATCTTTAGGTCTCAGTCCCACTATTGCTGAATTGAACAAGTACTTAACAGACAAAGGTGATCCTCACTTCCTATTCAATTTTGTTCACCGCATCTCTACAAAGATATTTAATATATATATATATTTTTTTACAGCTGGAAAAATGTCCTTTGCGGATTTCCTAGAGGTGATGCACTTTCAAACAAGAGCAGAGGAACTTCCAAAGGAAGTGATAGAAGCTTTTCGAGCTGCAGATACTTCCAGAACTGGAACAATACCTGCCCGTCAATTGGCACACATGTTGCTTCGCTGGGGTGAAAAACTTAGCAGCAAAGAAGGTCTTTATCCTCTCCCGTAATATTTAAATATAAATAACTAATTTAAAGAATATACCAAAATTTATTTCTCTTTTTAGTGGAACAAATCTTTCGAGAGGCTAACGTGTCTTCAAATGGGCATGTTAAGTACGAGGATTTTGTGAAAATTGCCTGTGCACCTGTACCGGACTACTATTGATGAAAGAGATACTTAATAGGTTTGAATACATATATTTTACCTATCTTATTTATCATCTGGTGAACTTTAGCGATCTAAGAAAAATATTAAATAGCTCTAAAGGCTGTTTTTGAAATGTCCACATTTTTAATAAAGGAAATATACTAGACTAGACCAACGAAAGGGGATTCTTTGAAATTACTTTGTTTAAAAAAATATTTTCTGATAAAGTTTATAGAATTGAAGAAACCAGTTTATTTTTATATACAAAAGATTCATCACATAATTTTAAATTCTTACAGAAAGTCTTTATATTCTTTTGGTAATTCACAATCAATCTTACATTAAGAAAAAGATTAATTTTAAATAAAATTGACATCAACGACTGGGTGATTTTAGAGAATCTGCGTAATTTAAAAGACGATTAATGACTATTATTTAGCCTACAGGAGATTCTTGAAATATTGTTTCGCTCTTTAGAATCGAAAATGGTCAAGTAGTAGAATGAAAAAATGATTAGAGTCTCTTTATATTACTTAACGCTTAATTTATCGTGTTATAGTTGAGTATCAAAGTTTCAACTGTCTGTCACTATCACTTCCGAGCTTGGTGGAGCTCCACAAAGAATGACGGCAGTGCTGATGATAGTAGTGAGAAAAAATAAACAGAGTAACGCACGATCGCTAACCAGGGCGACTTGTTTCCACTCGAGTTCTGTCCTCTCCCGTCGATCCTGGTCCATTAATCGCCTTTCATTCCTCTCGATTGTCCCGTGAACTTTCCCGAGGACTCGAGACCATTGCGCCTCAAGACCGCCACCTTCTTTTCCCATATCTGCGGCTAATTGATGAAATCAAAGTAGGGCATAATCAAGCGAGAATAATTGAAATTCTGTTTGTTTTTCTAGGCAAAAATAAGAATAAATTTGAATTCTTTACTCCATTTTATATTTGCTTTTGAAATTGAAAATAGACTGAAAGGGAAGAGTTCAAATGTCATGACTTACCTAAATGAATATTTTCATTATTACTGCCACTTCTTCTCGCTACAAACTTGGGCGACAATTGTGGCTGGGAACTTTCAGTTTTGCAGTGCAAAGGACAACTGTTTTCTCTTCTTCTTACTGTTTCAGGCAGTTCCTAAAAGATATGAATCTAATGTTAAAAAATTACTTATTTTGAAAATTCATTTTTCTGAATTTTTTATAATACAGTTTAGTGTATCTAAACATAGTTTTCGTAAACTGCATGATAAACTTACGTCCTTAAAGTTTAGGAAAACCATCCTGGCGAGCTTATCAAGAACCAGAGATTTTATTATATTGGGTACTTTCGTTCCTCGAACGCCACGGTGATGCAAATTTAATGTTACAACAGCTAGTCCTGATGCAAACGACACCAGACAGATGCTGACTCCATAATACAAGCCTATACCAAATTTTAGAGAGGATAAAAAAGTTCTTTCTAAAAATCATTACTTACCTTCTCATTCAAGAATTCAAGAAAAAAAACTAACTTTGTAAATAACGGGGGTTTCAAATTATAGTTGAATAATTTAAAATGTTATTTCAAGTGATAATTATTTAAGCAACCAAAGAACCCAAATTTTAAAACCTATACCTTTTACAACCTTCATCTTTTAAGTCTTCCAATATTCCCCTGTGTTTTCCCTTTTTTTCTTCAAATTCTCCTTTTTCCCCCTATTCTTGAAAAACGTTCGCTTCTTTCCCTTTTCTCTTTAAATATACGATACTTGAAGATACAATATTTTAATTATGCGGGAAATTCTCTAAAATTAGTACGTAAAAACTATAAGAACCATTGTTCGTTTTACATCTATAGAATTATTTATTATATTATGTATGATATTAATATTTATGTTGTGTATTTTATTAATTTGACTTTTCAAAATTTAAATTCAAAATGTGATTAATTAATTTGTATAATTAAAATTAAATTTTTTGTTAACGCTATAATATAGATCAAGACATAAGAGTATAGCTCTAGGTGCGTCTATGAAAATAATAAAATGAATCTATAATATTAAATCACTTAAATAAATTATTTATGGATAAATAAAGTACAAAATAAAAAAATAAAATATCGTAGCACAAATAGAACTATATAAGTGCAACAAGTTTCAAGTGCTAAAACTTTGGTCCACTAAAAATAAATAGTTTTTAAACAAACTTTGAAGCTGAAACATTTTAAAATATGTTGAAAATGTGAAAACTGGAGACAGAAGTTTGGAACAGTTAAAAATTGTACATTTAGAAAGAAGTATTAGAAGGTGAATACTTTTAAATTGAAGTGTACAAAGTTAAATAATTAAAAAATGGAATATTCCAAGTTGATCAACTGCAAAGTTAAATGTTCTAACTTGAAACTTTTTAAAGTCAAACGTTCAAAATTTAGGATTTACCTAAATAAAATTTTTAAATCATTTTTCACTGAATCTATACTGAATTTAACAAAGTTCGGAAAAAATGTAATTATGCTTATATAAGTATCACGATTTAATTACTATGTTGGAATTTTTAAAAGAGAAAATATTCTTGATTATAAAAAATGATTTTAAACATCAAAATTTTTTATTTTACAAATTTGATTTTTTGTCGACCTTTTTTATATCACCATGAATGGATTACCAACTACCTAAGTATATCCAACTTTCAAAAAGAAATTCTTTAATGGCAGAAATTATTTGAAAAAAAAACATTTAACCTTATTTAAAAATATAACATTTCTCATAAAAAGATTGTTTTTTCTTTTCTAAATATAAAAATAACGGTTTAATCTTTCCCCTATTTTTTCCCTTTTTCGAGCTCCTTTTGCGCTGTGATCCCTTTATATTTTCTATACAGTTTCTATTTCACAAAATGAAAAAAAAAAAATTATATTATTTTACAGAACTTTACAGGAAGATTTTACTATTACTATTTTTCACTAAATTTTGTTTATACTGCAGTTTGTTGAATATTCATGCATGTCTAGGGAAAATTTCTAGTGGAAAAAGTGACTAATTTAAGCTAAAAAGTTACTCAAAGTGACTACTTTTCACACAAAAAGATGCCTGTAATGTTAATATAAACACTTATCTACTAAAAATTTTCGATTCCATTACACATTTAACTTATCGGCTTTCATTTACAACATTAGATGAAATTGTATTGCTGAATTCGGAGGTGAAGACCAAAGTCACAATCGTTAGAATAAATTTTGTAAGTAATGTTCAGATCTTTGACACTTAACTGCTGTATTTATATTTCGATTCTTTGTAATAGGAACTAGAAACCCATAAATTGTACATTAAAATAATTTAAATTTTAATATTGCAGACTTCAAGTCTAAAATGCTCTCAAAACAGGGCAAATAGGGTGATTTTTCAAGACAATAGGGAAATAATAGAATAAATGTTCTTAAATAAAAATGAATATAGTTACTAAATTTCATTTAATATGAAACGCTTTAAATTCCTTAAATTTCAATTAAAAATATTGCAATTTCAAACAAAATAGATGAATTTTCAACCAGTAAGACTAATTTTCGACGAAATACATGAATTCTAAACCAGATAGTTGAATTTTCAGTTAAAACCCTTTATTTAAAAAAAAAGAAGAATTTTCAAACCAAGAAATAAATTTTCAACTAAAATGATGAATCTTCAACCAAAAGAATTCGTTTTTAACAAAGTAGTTAAACTTTCAACCAAGTAGTTTAATTTTAAACCAAAAAAGATGAATTCTCTAAGAAAAATGTAATAGTTAATATTTCAACCAAAAAGACGAATGTTTAACAAAATAGTTGAATCCTCAACCAAAACAAATTATTAATTTTCAACCAAACAACTGCATTTTTAATAAAAAAGGTTGAGATTTCTACAAAAACAAATGAATTTTCAATATAATAGTTGAAGTTTCTACTGAAAAAAGATTAATTCTTAATAAAAATAGAATAACTAAATTTTCAGTTGAAAACATTAATTTAAAAGAACGAAGATTCAAAAAAATAGTTCAATTTTCAACCAAACTTTTCTTAAACTTTTCACTTTTCTCATATGAAGTCCTTGATCGCCAACAGTATAACGAGCTCAACCAAGCAGTTGCATTTTTAAAGATTAAATTTTTACCACAACAAAGATTAATTTGGACCAAGAAAGTTAAATTTTCAACTAAAGAATTGTATTTTCAACCGAAAAGGATTAATTTCCTACTAAAAGAGATACATTTTTATAAAAAGAATGGAGTTTTTAAGCTACAAAGTCGAATATTTTCGAAAACCTTTGACTTTTTATCCCGAAAAGATGAATTTTCAACAAAAAGTTAATTTTCAAGCAAGAAGGATAAATTATCAACCAAATAGCTAAATTTTCAGCGAAAAAATAAAAATTCATTTTCAACCAAACAGTTTCATTTAGAACCAAATAGTTTCACTTTCAAGAACGCAATCAAAAACAATTGGATTTTCAACCACACAGTTGAATTTTGAAGACAAAAAGACGAATGATTTAGAAGACAGTTGAATTTTCAACAAAAAATTTCATTTCCAACCAAGAAAGATTACTTTTCTACCAAAAAAGATGAACTTCCTATTTAAAAAGACGAATGTATAACAAAAAAGTTTAATTTTCTACCAAAAAAAGATGAATTTTCTATCCAAAAAGACGAATTTTAAACAAAACAGTTGAATTTTCAACAACAAAATATAAATTTTCAACAACATAGTTGAATTTTCAATAAAATAATTAAATTTTTAGCCAAATAATTAAATTTTTACCCAGGAAAGATGAACTTTGAACCAAAAATATAATAGACTTTTGAACAAAAAACAGTTCGATGTTCTCATTGTGTTCTATCAAATTCAGTTCGCATTTAAGAAAAAAATAACAAGAAAAAGGGGAAGTTTCTTGAAAATAGGAGGAAAAGATGAATTCTTTAAACAAGGGGAAAAGAGAAAAATAGGGGAAAGAGTATGAAGTCTGATATTAAATGGCATTTTTTCTTTTTTAAATAAAATCTAAAATGAGATGGAATAAAATGACTAAAGTGACTGTAGTGATTTTTTCTTTAAAACATGACTAAAAAGTGATTAAAAGTGACTAAGTGATGGCAGCCCTGTTCATTCCTCTAAATTAAATGAAGAAAACATTCCTAAACATTAGATTTGGGTATAATATTGGACTGGCTCCAATTATTAATTTTCTTTTAGAATACTTTTCATATGAAACACGTACTAATTAGAGGCGTTTTCTCAGTTGGTGGAAGCGTTTCACGAATAGTCATCAGAAAAACTGTCATCGACAGAAGAGCTGAGATTCCAAGCGTGACCTTTTCTCCAGACTCGGATGGCACATAAAACACTAGTAGAGCTAAATAAAAAATAAGAACCATTAATCGGGTCTATTCTAAATATTGACACAATCGATGAAAATTATCGGTCTAACTTTCTTCAAACGCATTTAGAATTCTTGATTATTTTTCACAAGTTGTATCAGAATGCTGTTAAATGCCAATGTTTGATACATAAATTTTATTCAAATGATAACGCAATCTGGGAATTCAATAAAGTTAAAAATCCGATATCTAACTAGGAAATAAAAAGTGCAAAATTTCACTATATTCGGTGGAAAAATACTGCAGCAAGTGAAATGTCTCGATTCTTAACGAGGATATAAATCAGTTTCCTGCTAAGACTCAAGACTCACGAAGCTAAGAAAGGAGCCATTTTTCAGCTTGTTCGGCAGATTTTTTCTCTGGCCAAACTCTAAATCATTCGGCACGATAAAATGTATATTTGATATTCCATTCAGAATGAAACATCCTCGTTAAAGTTTCGATACGAGAAGAGACTTGACGTGAATGTTCACATAACTATATTTGTTCGTGGGAAAAAAAGATACGAGAGTGAAGTATTCAAATATCTAGCGGCCGACCGGAAAATTGAACGAATAAAATCAAAGTTTTTATTTTTATAGTTTTTTTTAAACGTTCGACTAATAAAAGTCAACTTGACAAACGTAGGTAAACTAACTATAGTCTTTTTATAGGACATCATAAAATAATATCTGAAAATTCAGTTATTCACCATTTTTAGAACTTTGTCAAAATTAGTAGACATTGGAGAAAGAGAAATTTCAAAACTAATTATTCTAAATTCGAATACCTATTAATGCAGACGTTTTTGAATAGTAAAGTAAAAAGTTTTTAGATTTCAACGGTCAATTAGAAATCATATTACCGAAACCATTTCAAAGCAGACAGTTTTTCAGACGAAATTAGGCAATACGTATTTTTACATTCTCATTCTAATGAGAAGGTATTAGTTTTATGTAAAATTTGACTTTGTCGGTTTTCATCAAATCTCCACGTTTTGAGACCTCCTGAGTCGGAAAAACCTATTTTTACGAAGGTGTCTGTCTGTAGTCTGTAGTATCGTGTAGGCACGATAACTTTCGAAAAAATAATCAGATTGGATTGTGGTTTGGCACACTTTTTTAAGGCCTACAAGGAAAGAACGAGTTCGTTAACCAGCCATTTTGGAACATTTTTGAGACCACTTTTTTTTAAAGATTTGAAAATTCTATGTACGGTTATTAGTAGTATTCAAAAGGACGAACAAAATATCGTAATTACTTTTTCTGATAAAAAAAATTACCGGAGTTATAGAATTTTCAATATTCCAAAAAACAAACGAAAATGAACATTTTAAGCCAAAAAACGCACGATATGAAAAAAAGTCAGGAGGAGAAAAACGTTACTTTTTGAACACCCTACAATATTTTCATAACAATTTTTTGAATTTTTTGAAAAATCAAAAATTCAAATTTTGATCGCACCAAAGAATAATGAAAAATCAAAAACTCCATTTTGCTGTCAAACTATGCAAGATACGACAAAAGATGAATTGACCAAAATTGTGCACCTAAAAAAAAAGATCTACAAATTTTTTATTATTCACTTTTTGATATGACGCGTAGTTTTTGTTTTATTCCTAAAAAAACAGCATTGAATATAGAAAAATTAAATTTTTAGACGAGTAACACAAGCTACGAAAAAAATGAGAGGAACAAAATTTGTTCATCCAAAAAAGAGGTACAAATTTGTTATCAATCATGTTTCGATAGGATGCGTAGTTTTTGTTTTATTTGTGAAAATAGCATTGACAGTGAAAAAAATCAAATTTTTGGAAAAACGATGCAAGGTACAAAAACAGACGAATGAACAAAAATTGTGCATTCAAGAAAGATTTACAAATTTGTAATCAATTTTTGTTATAAGAATACATTCAAAATGACAAAAATGAACTTTTTTGAAAAACGGCACAAGCTAAAGTAACATTTTAACTAATAAAATTTGTCGCCTAAATTATATCATTATTCTTTATTTGAAATTTGAAAAAATGTTACCATAACAGTTTGCACGTCTAACAAAGTTATATCACAAATACCTCTTGCTTTTTTGTGATATCTTGGATCGTTTACAAGAAAAATTAGAACATTTTTTTTGTATGAAAAAAAATTCTCCCGGCCTCAAAAATAGTTTAGCCCGCATAAGACTTTCTTATATCAGCAGAAACTTTTGAAAAATATTGGAAAAAATAAAAAGGTGGGGTTTTCCAAAAAATACTTTTTTCATGTTTTCAACATATTTTTTACAATTTTTGCTTATATAAGGAAAAGATAAAGCAATAGTGAAGAGCAAAAAGTTATTTTTGTAGAATTTGTTTAGACGTGCAAACTTTTATGTTAATATTTTTCCCTATCTGTCGTTGTTTGTGAAAGAGTGAGAAATTTAAATTTTATGAAGAAAAAAATTCTCCTGTCTGCAAAATTTATTAAGGCCACATAAAACTCACATGATGTCTTCCTCATAGAAGGTTAAATTAAAAAGATATTTGCAAAAACTATAAGTGTATGTTTTTGAGAAAATCGACTTTTAATATTTTCAGAAAATTAATTAGGTTGAAAGGTATAGAGGATTAAAGAATTTTTTTTTTAAACAAAGCACAACATTCAAATATGCATAACCCTGAGAGAGTAGAACCCCCCCAAGTAGTCCCCCAAGTCTCCCAACCTGCCTGATTTGAAATGGATTCGCTTGTTTATATAAATTTTGGCTGTGTCTAGTCCCAAAAAATTTGGGGGGTTGGAAAAGGGGATGAAATAGTAGTCCCGAAAATTAGGGACGACTAGCCAAGCTTATGAAAAATATTGGAGATTGGACTAATCATCCCGAATTTCGGGACGATGAGACACGTCGATAAATTTTGTAGTTTATAAAAATTTTATCCGAAAAGAACAATATTCAAATTAGATAGTTTTTAAGGCAGTTGCCATGCCAAAAATCAGTTCTCTGAAAAAGTGATTTCTCTATAATTTTAAGAATTCAAATAATATTACCGATGATGTCAAATTAAATAAAAACCATTTTTTAATGAAAACATTTTTAAACTTACAAAAAACATTTATTTTAACAATGCTTTTTGCAATTGAATTTTTTCTTACTATCGCTTCTTATCAATTTTTGGAAAATAATTGTATTTTAATAAAGAAAACATTTTTTAAACAAATAAATATATTTGAAGGTTATTTACTATCTTCAAAATTAGAAACAGTAGATATTTATTATTATATATTTTCCCTAAAAAAATATTCCATAATTAATTAAAATTCAATTTTTTTTAATTGGTAAGAAGCGACAGTAAGAAAAAATTCAATTACAAAAACTATTATTAAGATAATTACTTTTCGTGACTTTTAATCTTTTTTATACATAATGTTTTTTCTTTCATAATGCATGACTGATAATATCATACTAATTCTTAAAATCATAGAAAACTGTTTTTCCATAGACCTGATTTTTGGCGCGACGCTACCTTAATTTGAAAATCAAATTCCTGAAAATCTAATTTAAATTCAAAGAGCAATTTTTAATTTGATTATCATTTATGACAGCTGAATTGTTCTATTTTATTATATTCAACTACTACAAGGTTGTATTGAATTAATTTATTATTTGGGGAGATTTACCGATTCCGTTGATGAGAATGCAGGGAAGTATAAGATTGAAGACATAAAATAAGGGTCTTCGACGTATTTTGATTTCATAGGTGATATCCGGATAAGGCTCTGTGCAGCAGGAATAGTACTCGATATTTCGCCGAGCAGAGAAATCAACTAGATCAAACTCCCCATTGGCCTGATAATTGCTCATGTCTCCTCTCTCGCTCTGTCGTTCCAGTTCCACCTAAAGAAACATAATATGGACACAATGTAGATAGATGCCTGTATGTGACTATGTAGATGCGTTTCCCTGTCACACTAGAGCAAGTGTCGATTCGACAATCTGTCCTCGACAAATTACCATGTTCCGCAGACAATCGATGCATTTACATTCCCTTCTCTCATGCTCATCCACCATAATTCCATAATTACTGGCGAATTAGTCCTTCACGCAAAAGCAAGTCGCTCACTTATTCTTTAGGGAACGTTAATTAATTACGTAAGGATTCGTAAGATGTTTGAGACACCCTTCTTACGTAAGATTTTATATTTCTACTTAATACATAGACAATATATCAATTATTTTCACTGTAAACGAGATGTATGTCAAAGGAATACAAAATATTTTTTTGAATTTCAACATTTTCACGGCAATTAACGAGATATTTAAAGCTTTTTAGAGATTTCATGAGATTTCAAAAGATTTCAAGGGGTTACGAAAGCTTGAAGGTCTTTCAAACAACCAATTTCAGAGAGAATATACATGTGGTCAAGGCATCTTACAAGATTTTAAGGAACTTCAAAGATTTGTTCGGATTTTAAGGAATGAAAACGATTTCCGCGGATTACAAAGGATTTTAAGGGATTTCAAGAGATTGTAATAGATTTTAAAAAATTTTAAAAGGAGTCAGGGATTTTAAAAGATTTTAAAGGATTTCCAGAGATACCGAATTACTTTCACGAATTTTGAAGAATGTCAGGGGGTTTTAATTGAATTTAGAATATCTAAAGGGATTTTAAAAGATTTCAAAGGATTTTAAGAGGTTTCGATAATTTCACGGAATTTCAAAGATTTTAACCGATTTAAAGGATCAGAAAATATTTTAATGGGATTTTAAAGATTTCAAGTGATTTCAAGGATTTTAAGGGATTTCCAGTGAAGGTCTTTCAAACAACCAATTTCAGAGAGAATATACATGTGGTCAAGGCATCTTACAAGATTTTAAGGTACTTTAAAGATTTGTAAGGATTTTAAGGAATTAAAACGATTTCCGCGGATTACAAAGGATTTTAAGGGATTTCAAGAGATTTTGAGAGATTTTAAGAAATTTTAAAAGGAGTCAGGGATTTTAAAATATTTTAAAGGATTTCCAGAGATATCGAATTACTTTCACGAATTTTGAAGGATGTCAAGGGTTTTTAATTGGATTTTGAAGATCTAAAGGGATTTTACGAGATTTCTAATAATTTTAAGAGGTTTCGATGATTTCACGAAATTTCAAGGATTTTAACCGATTTAAAATGATTACAAAGGATTTTTATGGGATTTTAAAGATTTCAAGCGATTTCAAGAGATTTGCAGGTAGCTCAAGTATTACTAAAATTAATGTATTATTACATAATAAAAAGGAAATAAATATATAATAAATAAATTATATATATATATATATATAATATATTAAATAAGAAGAAATATAAATAATATATAAATAATATAATATGTACAATGGTATACAAATTAATTTCCACAGCCAAAACAAGTTTCAATTAGCATATTTTTTAAAAATAATTAGAAATAGGAAACTTACGTAAAAATGCTTTGACCCCCCCCCCTCCCGCCATCTTGAATCTCTAGTTAAAATTAATTTACTACATATAATACTGCTGAAACAAATTCCTGGTCATTTCCCAGTTTTTAACAAGTTTTCCTATTTTTAAAGTTTTACAATGTAATACTTCAAAATTAAACAATTTACAATTAGAATTATTTAAAAAATCGAATTAACGAATCTAATGCGAAATAATTTTAAATTTCAATTGAAGTTATGAGTAATACTTCAAACTCGAACTTTCAATATTGTATCAATTCAAATATTTCAAAATTAAATAAGGCAACAACCATTAATTATGTAAGGATCATTTTTGAAATTTTTAGACCCCCTCTTCTCCTCTTGTAAGGATTTGTAAGGTTTTTTTTGCCTCCACCCCGATTAGTACGTATGATTTAATATTTTTTGCTCAATATATCAATAATATATCAACTATTTTCATTGTAAACGAGATTTCAAAAGTTTTGAAAGGATTTTAACAGATCACAATGGATCTTGAGGTATTTCAAAGAATTATAAAGTTTTGACGGAATTTAACGAGATTTCTAAAGCTTTTTAGGAACTTCATGAGATATGAAGGGATTTTAAAAGACTTCAAGAAATTGAAGGAGTTACCTAATACAATTGCAGAGAGACTCTCATTTTTTCAGGGGATTTTAGAAGATTTTAAGGCTCTTCAAGGAATTTAATCATATTTTAAGAGATATTACGAGATTTTAAGAGATTTAGAAATATATCAAAAGAAGTGAAGAAAATTTTAAAAGATTTAAATAGATACCGCAGTTTTTAAACTATTTCTAAAGATTTCAGAGGATTTTAAGGAATTTTAAGAAATTTTGAAGAATTTTAACGGCTTTTAGAAGATTTTTAAATATTGTGAAGGTATTTAAAGAGATTGGGAAAGATTACCACAGATTTAAAAGATTTCAATGAATTTTTAAAGGGATTTCAAAATTTTCATGGGATCTCGCAATATTTCGAACTACATATTTTACGGAATTTCAAGGATTTTAACCGATTTTGAGAGATTTAATGGATTTCCAGGGATTAGAAGAGATTTTAAAGATTTTGAACGATTTCAAGGATTTCAGAAGATTTCACGCAATCTCAAAGAATTTTAAGGGATTTTCAGAGAGCTTAATCGTTTTAGAGGGATTTTAGTAGACTTTGTATAATATTCATGGAAGTCAAATAATTTCAAGGAATTTTCACACTTTTTATAAAAATTTAAGGGATTTCCAAAATCTTCAAAAGAATTCAGGGAATTTCAAAGGATTATTGGAAAAATATTTCCATGGATTACATGGAAGGTGTACACCAGATTTAAAGAATATGAAATATTAAATATATATAATATGCATGTTGTATAATAGTATAAAAAGTAGTTTCAACAGGCAAAGTAGGTTTCAATTAGCATATTTAAACAAAATAATTGGAAAGAGGAAACATGCGTAAGAAATGCCTAATCTCCAAATGAAACATTTTTAATTGTACAATTGTAAAGTCATTAGAAGCCCTTAAAATTGAACAGTCTTTATTTCGAGGGCTTCAGGCATGAAATTAATTAAAATGGAACATTTTCAAACTTAGATTATTTAACAGGGTTTGAAATTATTGATCTAATACAAAATTCAGATTTCTTCATTCGATCCCTAATCTATCATTTATCGCGGAATGACGAGGGCTGCGTATAACAAATCCTGAATAGTTCCAATTTAAGAGGTAGATTTGTAGTTGATTTGCGGAAGGTTTTCGAGCATTGACACACGGTTCAGAATGGGGAAAGGTGGATCAGAGAATGGATTCAGGGTGAAAGGATAGGAAATGGGAAAGCGGTATGCACATCCAGGCTTTGGAAGGACATTGAATTTTTCCCGCATTCAGAATTAAGCTCTCGATCTACGCTATCCATTCCAAGACTTGACTATTCGCGATTTCGATTTTCCGCCTCTAGCATCGAAATACCGTTCTTCATTATTGTGAAAATTAAAAAGAGCAAAACAAAAATACTAATTTTCAAGTTAAAATTAACTGCTATTGATAACTTAATCCATTATCGATTCTGAATTCATATTAAAATTTTCTGCTCTCTGATCCTTTGAAATAAATTCTTCTTCTTTATATCAACTTGGAAAAATCAACTGTTTGTTCATAAAAAGGATCATGTATTTTTTATCTTGTATCTTCTCGTATATCTTTATGTCTTCTAAATGATTCCAGATAAAAGTTTGATTGTATTTTACGAATTTATAGGTTTTTTATTGTAATCGGACTATACAAATATTGTGAGTTGCGTAGAAAAGTACTACATCGTTTTCTATGGAAAGTTGCCGAGGGAAACATAATCCGATAAAATGTTACGACCTCGAGGAATACAGTTTCAATTTCAACTTACCTGATAACCATCGTATGTCCAGGAAGCCCACTTCAGGGCGCATCTTTGGACGTCAAATGGAAAATATTCCACGTCTATGTCGCAGCTACTGCGAAAAATCCCGTGACTTAACCAGACAACTTCTCCGGTGTGGCTGACGATTACATTCGTATTTATCACTGCTGAATTGTATTGTGGATCTGCACTGAAAATTATAAAAAATAAATTAATAACGAGTAGTCCAAATATTTTAAATTTGAATTTACAAACGCATTTGTCTATCAAATTACATATTTTAAATAAGAATCAGAAGTTTTAACAGGAGAACTAAATGAACATTTGTCGAATCAAAGGAAGCCTATGTTATTTCAAACTTAACAATAGCCATTGTGTATATTCAAATATGCTAAGTTGTTTCACTTTGAAGTTCAACTCCTTCACTGAGCTGTGTTGTTATTTCATTAAACATTTAGTTTGCTTTAATCTTCATCGGAATTTGTCATGAATAAAGTTCTGAATAGAGAAAATATTTTTTAACAATATTTGGAGGGTGCAAAGAAATTTAATTAAAATTAGTTTAAAAAGCAATATTAAATAATTTAAAAACATTTTCAGAGTTGTAAAGTATACAGGGTGGCCACAGGACAGGGAAAATCTGGAAATTAGGGAAAAGTCAAGGAATTTTATTGGTCAGGGAAAGACAGGGAAAAGTTAGGGTTTTAAAAAAAATCTTGCAAACGCCAGAAAATTCCCATAAGAAGCTCTTTAAAAAACTGTCAAGGGTAATAAATTTCAAATTTCTAAATTTTAATTTGAAATTGTTTTTTTCCATTTACAAAAGATTCTATTAAAAATATTACAAGATTATGATTCTGGTCTTTGAATATGAATGGTCAGGGAAAAATTAGGGAATTTTAAAAATGATGTTTTGCGGCCACTCTGATATAATACTTTTGATAGTACTTTATTTGCCTTGTATTTCAATTTATTTGTTTGCAGTTACTTTTTGCATAAAAGTGCAACTGTTCGGTTGAAAATTAGTCTTTTTTCGTTGAGGATTCAATCTTTTGGTTTGAAAATTAAACTTCTTGGTGGAAGGTTGAACCACATTGTTAAAAAATCATTTTTTTGTTTAAGTTTCATTACTTTGGTTGAAAGTTCTTCTCTGGTTGAAAATTAACTTTTTTTACTGAAAATTAAATATTCCAGTTGAAGATTTATGATTTTAGTTAAAAATTGATCTCTTTGGTTGAAAGTTAAACTATTTTGTTGAAAATTGATTCTTTTAAATTGAAAATTCAACTGTTTGGGTAAAAGTTGAATTACGTTGTTAAAAACATTTTTTTGTTTAAAAATTGAAATATTTTGTTGAAAATTCGTTTTTTTTTCTTTAAAAATAATGTGGATGAACTCTTTATTCTTTCTTGACTGAAAATTTTTTATTTTTTTTAAATTCATGTTTTTGGTAGGAAAATTCATCATTTTAGTTGAAAATTGATCCCTTTCGTTGAAAGTTTGACTATTTTGTTAAAAATTCGTTTTTTTTTTGTTGAAACTTATTATTTTTTTTTAAGAATAATTTTTTTGTTGAAAATCATTTTTTTTACTGAAAATTTAACTTTTCATTTTTTGTTCAAAATTGATCATTTTTACTTGAAAAATCCAACTGTTTGTTTGAAAATGCATATATTTTGTTGAAAATTCACCTTTTTGGTTTTAAAAAGCATTTATTTTGGTACATTTTTTCTGGTTGAAATATTTACTATTACATTTTTGTTAAAGATGTATGTTTGCAGGTTGAAAATTCAACTATTTGGTTAAAAACTCAACTCTTTTGTTGGAAATTCGTCTCTTTTTCTTTAAAGTTCAATTATTTGGTTGTAAATACAACTGTTTTTGGTTGAAGTTTAATCTTTTTTGTTGGAAAAGAACTTTTTTGTTGAAAATTTAACTGTCTTCTAAAAAATTCTTATTTTATACTTGAAAATTCAACTGTTTTTGGTTGAATTTTAATTATGAATCAATGAAACATCAATGATCAATGAATTTTAAGCCATTTGGTTAAAAATGCATCTTTGTAGGTAGAAAATTCAATTATTTTGATAAAGTCATCTTTCTGGTAACAAATTCAACTGTTTTGTTGAAAATTCGGCCTTATGGATTGAAAATTCATCTTTTATGGTAGAAAACGTATCTTTTTTGCTTGAAATAAGTATGTAAATTAATTTTTTTTTAAACGAAGTTTTATTGTTTTATGGCGTTTACAGAAGATTCTGTGTTAAAAATGTTACTAGATTAAATTGCTGGTCTCTGGATATTAATGGTCATGGAAAATGAAAATTTAATCAGGGAAAAGTCACAGAATTGTGAAAATAAAGTTTTTTTTTCCATCCTGGCACAGTAAAAAAAATGTGAAAGAAAATTTACTCATCTCTGAGAATTCAAAATCTTCTTTTCTCAGCATTTTTCTCCCGCAGTGCAATTTTTTTGCATTAGTCGTTTAATTCGGATTTTATATCCGAGGTTTAGCATTATCTTTGCGAAGCACTTGGGTAACAAAAAGAGATCTATCAATAAAATAGTTTATTTCTCTTCACGATTCTTCAACTACGGTCACAGATGTATTCAATAAAATGTTCCGAAACGTTTTGACTGCTGACCTTATTCTATTTATTTTATATTTCAACCAAGGGCTGATCAAAGCTGCCCATAGCTACAGCGCCATTTATATTTATAGGCAGGAAATTTTTCTATTTGCCACTACTTCCTGGTAAGAAAAGATGACTCCTGATTCACGCTTTATACGAGGGGCGAATTTATTGTTAGATCTTTATGGGAGTTTTATCTCCTTAATTACAGAAAGAGAAAGCCTATTTTAAAAAGTAATAAAGTTTCCAATTGATAGGAAAAGCCTGGCTTTTAATAATAACATTTTTTAGACACAGTGAGCTGAATTTTATTTAATTTTTATTAATTATAACTCTTTGAGCTCATTAAGAAACAAAATATTCAGGGAACAATTATTTAACATGTAAGCTTTCATTAAGAAATTAAGTTTTTGTAAATTGCAAATGACACAAGACTTCACAAAGAGGTTGAAATGTAACTTAGTACTTTTTAATTGCTGTTGAAATCAAATTGATGAAGTAGTAATTGAAAGGTACTTTACGAAAGGAACGTGTAGAAGTACAAAGTACACAAGACATTGTCGTTTAAGAAATAAAAACAAAATTGTGGGCGTCTTAAATTAAAAGTTAGGTTTTGAATATTATCTTCCATTATTAATTTCACAATAGAGTTCTTTCAAATGTAGAATTTATTTGATAAAATGTTCGTTCACGAAGCGCGAAATGATAAATTAATAAGGACTGTAAAAAAATATTACAAACCAAACATGGGGCGGTTCAAAAACGACGTCACGCTATTTTGAACACTTTTTCCACCCCTCCCCTCCTTCGTCACAGATCATCACATAAAGCTTAACCCCCCAAGGTGACGTCATATATACGAATACCCCCCCCCCCCCCGCCCCTATTAAATCAAAATGTTTTCTTCGATTTCCATTTGATGAACGCCAAAAAAAACCACAAAACATACAAACATAATTTTTTAACAGACTTCACTACCCAAAATGCTCTCAAAAAAGAGGAAGCAGGGTGATTTTTCACCAAAAAAAAAAAGCATAATAGGGGATTAAATTCTTTTAAATAAAATTAATGTGTAGATACCATATTGAATTCAATATGAAACGCTTAACATTTTAACTCGAAATATAATATATAATTTATAATAATAATAATTAAATGGCCAACGGCCATACAACGCTGAAAACCCCAGTTCTCGTCAGATCACTGAAGTTAAGCAGCGTTGGACGCGGTTAGTACTTGGATGGGTGACCATTCAAGAATACTGACATGAGTGCTTGTTGGCACATCGTGGGTGTGGTGAGCCCACACTTGTAGTTATTTATAACTACAAGAAAAACCTAGAAACACTACCCGAATCGGGTAGTGTCACGCCTACCCTGAAAGGGAAATGGTTTAATGGTATATATAAATATATAATATATATATAAAATATTATATCTTTCTACCAAAAAGATGAATTTTCAAACAAAAAAAGATGAATTTTCAACAAAAAAATATTAATTATCAATCAAACAATTGCATTTACAATCAGTAGTTAAACTTTCAAGCAAAAGTGACGATTTTTCAACAAAAGTTACATTTTCAACAAAATAGTTGGAATTTTAACGAAATAATTAAATTTTCAACAAAAAAAGTTAAGTTTTCAACTAAAATGATGAATTTTTAACAAAAAAATTATTTTTCATTAAATAAGTTCAACTATCAACCAAGTAGTCGAATTTCCAATCAAAAAAAGGTTAATATTTCTCAACGAAAAATATAATAGCTGATATTTCAACCAACGAAGATTTTAATTTTCAATCAAAAAAAGTAAAATTCAACCAAAACAGACTAATTTTCAACCAAACAGTTGTATTTTTAAACAAAAAATATCAAATTTCTACTAAAAGAGATCAATTTTAAAACCAAAAAGATGAGTTTTCAATAAAAAAATTGAATTTTCAACCAAATAGTAGAATTTTAAACTAGAAACTATCAATTTTCAACCAAATAGTTTAATTGTCAACCAAAAAGATGTATCTTCAACTAATAAAATGAATTTTTAACAAATTAGTTTAACTTTTAACCAATTAGTTGAATTTTCAATCAAGAAGATTAATTTTCTACCAAAAAAGATGAATTTACAACACAATACATCAATTTTCAACCAAATGGTCGAATTTTCAACAACAAACGATTAATTATTAACCAAAAATAGAATAGTTAAATTTCCAGTTAAAAAAACTAATTTTCAACCAAAAAAAAGGAGTTTTCAACAAAATAGTTAAATCTTCAACCAATCAGTAGAATTTTTAACTAAAAGAGATGAATATATTGAACCAAAAATATAATAATAGTTAATTATTAAACATAAATAGTAGGACTTTCTTATTCGATTCTCTTAATCCAGTTCGCATTTCAGCGAAAAAACGCGAAAACGGGGAAGCTTCTTGAAAATAGGGGAAAAAAGAAGAATTATTTAAAAAGGGGGGAAAGCGTTTCAAAAAATTTGTATTCAGACTTATATTTTTCATGTGTGATGTCACATTTTATGCCCCCCCCCCCTACACGTCACAAAATCTGCCTTCCTCCCACTGGCATTGTGGCGTACTTTTTGAACGGCCTCTATTTAAAAATTTAGATTGACATATTATAATTATGTGCACAATTGAAGAATTGACCTACTTGTTATATAAAATGATATCCGGCCTCCAAACCCGAGTATATGGCATGCGAAGAACTCGAATCCCCGCAAAATCTGATACATTCCATTTCAAGTGGTGATCGGTCCAGGTTTGTGTCACCCAGCAATTTGTCGTTAGTATCTGATTTTTTTCATCCTAAGAACGCAACAAATAAGTCACAAGTTTGACCAATTATAAATTAAATAAATAAAACACGTGTACATATCAAATTCGCTCCATAAATCATCTACCCATTTTCCAATCGAACACAAATTCCTTAACAACAAAAAAAAGAATTATCTTAATTTTTTTTAATGCATTTTTTCTTGGACGTTTTGATAGTATTAATATCCGAAGATAATTAATATCATAATTTAATTCTCACGGGTATATTTCATCTGATAAGTCTATAGTACAAATTGAGATGGAATAAAATCTCTCTTTGTCAAAGTTCTTTTGAACTCTTTTAAATGTATGTATAAGAAAAAAATAGCCTTTATCTAATGATAAGAATCTCGAGTCTGACTGCACTCGATTCTTTTCACTGGAATATATTACGGCTGAGGAAGCAATCTGCCCGATTTTAATTGTCTTTATCCACCTAAATTGTTTGTAGCCCTTGTTTATTTTTTTATTTTTTTATTTATTCGTCTATCTACTGAAGTGGTTGAATCAAAGGAGGTAAAGAACAGATTGATCTAATCGAGTTTCCACGGGCGTCTTCAGTTTATCGATTCCTAGTTATTTCTTTATATATTTTCCGTCCGTTGCTTTACTCCTGAATCAGTTTTCTCTGAATAAATTATAATCTCTTAAAAGCATTTTCACCAAAATTTTGATGATAACTGTCACTATAAGAATGTCAAGCTTAAAATAATTTCATTGATTTTTCATAGTCTTCAAAATTTGATAATGCTATAATTAATTATATTGAAAGACTCAAAATTTGAAAAAATTTGAAGTAATAAAAAAATAAAGCGTTCAAATTTGTTCAGGTTTTTTAAAAATAACAATGCGTCTTGAAATTCCGTATATACCATAAATATTTAATTAAGGTAGTGTCTACGCGTACCGGAAAAATCCGGCTATACGTACCGAAATTTCGGTACAAATAGCCTCTTTTCCAGCTGCCCTCATTCGTACCGAAAACATCTGGCTACTTGTACCGAAATTCCGATACACGTAGCCACGGCCTTTAATTAATTAAAATATAGAAATATTTTACAGCTAATAAATTTTATGTTTAGATTTTGCTTGAAGGTTTTATAACGAAAAATGCGTTATTTTAAAATGTTTCAAAAATATGAAGAATAATTTTACTTTTGAGTGTGTCTAGAAGAGAGAAAAAGCATTTTTAACCACTTACGACGTCAATGATGTGGTGAAGTGATACCCCGAAGATGACCACTAAAGGCTGGGAGGAGTTTTTAGCTGGACGCACACCCGCATCATAATTATCCATTAGGTATCTAGTCAACCTGTACTCATGTTCATCACAAAGTGCTAAAAAAATTAGATTATAAATCATTTGTCAGTTTTGTCTGTTATTATGATAATAATAATTTTTTTCCTTGAAGCAAAATTAAAATTTTCCTCCACACAGTAGAACTCAATATTTTTCAGGGTGACCATTTTAATCGACGAAAAAAATTCACGGTGATTTCCCGGTTTTTTCCTGGATAGGAAAATTTTAACAGTCATTGAAATAAAAAAAATCGATCATTTGTAGTTATAAACATTAACAATTGAACGATTAACATTTTTTAAACTAAACATTTTTGTAATTAAAAGATCGATTGTTATTTATACATAAAAATCTGCGCGCGGCTAGCTTCGTTCGCAAGTTTGAACGTGTCTAGGGCGCGTATCTGTTGGATCTCGCGCTTCGCGCTCGATAATGTATTTACCTCGCACTACGCGCTTGGTCCTTGTACTTCCCCCCATTTGTGCACATACCTTCTAAAATTATAGGTCAAAGCATCGACAACTATAATTTGGTGATTGTGAATTCTCTTTTGTTAAAGCTCCTTCGGCTTTAACGAAAAAATTCTCATCAGGTATCTCGTGCTTCGCACTCGATTTTGTCCAAAATGCGATCTTTTCTACATATCGAATGTATTTTATATAATTATTTTTACACCTCGGTCCGGAACTGCTTATTCAGGCATTGCAAAATAAAGTACAAATTTTATTTTTCATGATTACTTTAATATTTGTTCTTTATTTTGCATTAATTTTTATTCCCAGCTACCTTGAAAAATGTATAATTTGAATAAATTTATATTATTACAATTCATAATATGCATTTTGGTATTGAAACATACATATTTTCATTGTCGTGTTTTTATAATTAAAAAAAGGTGCGCATCCTATAAAAAACAATTTTGTTATTAAACATTTTATTGCATTTTGTGTCGTTTTTCCATGAATTTAATTTGTTTATTTTCAATGTTATTTTTTACGATTTGAACCAAAAATACGCATCCTAGCGTAAAGTGGTTCTAAGCATTTGTAGATATAATTTAGGCGGAAAATTTTGTTAAATAAAATGTTAGTGCAGCTTGTGTAGTTTTTCCAAAAAGTTAATTTTTTTTATTTCCAATGTATTTTTATAACAAAAGTTTCCAATAAATTTGTAGATCATTTTGGTAGAACAGCTTTTATCTTTTCATTTTTTTCGTCTCTTGTGTCGTTTTTCCAAAAATAAAATTTTCTTATTTCTAATATTATTTTTTACTATTAAAAGAAAATCTACTCGTCCTATCTAAAAGTGATTATTAACAAATTTGTAGATCTTTTTTCGTTGAACAACTTTTGTCTTTTAATTTTTCTTCGTCTCTTGTGTCGTTTTTCAAAAACATTTTATTTTTAATGTTATTTTTTACGATTGAAACAAAAACTACGCGTCCTATGAAAAAATTCTTAATGAAAAATTTGTAGCTCTTTTTGGGTGAAAAACTTTTGTCTATTAATTTTTTCTGTACCTTGTGTCATTTTTCAAAAAATTAAATTTTCAAGTTTTAATATTATTTTTTACGATAGCACAATTTTTGTTGATTCATTTTTTTTCGTAGCTTGTGTCGTTTGTACAAAAATGTAATATATATTTTTTAATGTTGTTTTTTTACGAATAAAACAAAAACTACGCGTCCTATTAAAATTAATTAATGACAAATTGGTAGATCTTTCGTAGGTGCGCAATTCTTATCTTCTCATATTTTTTCGCATCTTGCATGGTTTGACCGCAAAAAGAAATTTGTGATTTTGCTTTATTTCTTATTTTTTAATTTGAATTTTCGATTTTTCAAAAAAATTACAAAATTTGTTATGACAATCTTGTAGGGCTTTCAAAAAGCAACGTTTTTCTTCTCTAGACTTTTTTTCATACCGTCCGTTGTTTGGCTTAAAATTTTCATTTTCGTTTTTTTTTAATTTTTCAAATGCTATAACTCTGATAATTTCCTTTTTATCGAAAAAAGTCGTAAGGATAAATTGTTCGACTTTCCGAGTACTATGAAGAGCCGTATATACAGCATGCATACATACATACACACATACCCATTCGTAAAAACCTGCGTTTTTCGATTTCAGAGGGTCTCAGAACGTGGACATTTGACAAAAAGAGGGTGAGGGGGGGGGGTCAAATTTTACATAAATTTAATACCTTCTCTGATGAGAACGTAAAAATTTAACACTTTCACTTACAAATTAAACACTTTTGAAATGGAACAATTGAAATTGTATCTTTCAAAGTCTCAATTTAGCAGAACGAATGAAAAATTACCAAAATTTAAAATTGCCGACATTATAAAATATTCGACACTATAAAATTGTCAATACAGGAAAATTACCAAATTATTAAATTTCTGAATGTAAATAATTAAAAAATTGTTAAAATAACAAAACAAAAAAATATGTTCATCAAATAAAGATATTTTATTTTTTAACAATTTTTTCATTTTTTAGATTCGGTAATTTGACAGTTCGTGAATTTCCCTGTGGTCGGCCATTTTACAATGTTGGATATTTTATGTCGGCAATTTTATTTCAGGAATTTACAATTATCGGCTTCTTTTGGTAGACATTTTATCTTATTTGATTAAAAATGAAATTGTTTGATTGAAAATTAATCTTTTTTGGTTGAAAATTCAACTACTTTGCTGAAAGTTGAATACTTTGTTAAAAATTCATTCTTTTGGTTAAAGAGTCATAAATTTATTTGAAAGTTGATCTCCTTCGTTGAAATTTTTTTTTTTTTAGATACATTTTGTTCGTTCCAAATTAACTTTTTAACTGAAAATATAACTATTCCATCTCTGGCTAAAAATTGACCTTTTTAATTAAAAATTACACTATTTGGTGGGAAATTTATTTATTTTGCTGAAAATTAGTTTTTTCCTGAGTTTGAAGATAATTTTTTTAACTAAAAATTTAATTATTCTAATTTTGGTTGAAAATTTATACTTTTTAGTTGAAAATTAAACTATTTGATTGGAAATTTATTTGTATGGTTGAAAATCCGTCTTTTTTGTTTGAAAATTCATATGTTTTGGAGAATTTTTTTTGTTTTATTAAAAATGCAACTGTTTGGTTAAAAATCAATCTTTAGTAGCTGAGGATTTGATTATTTTGTTGGAAATTTGTCTATTTTGATAGAATTCAAATGTTTTTCGTTCCAAATAAAAATCTTTTTTAGTTGAAATATTAACTATGACATTTTGATTGAGAATTCATCTTTTTCGGTTGAAAACTCAACTAATTACTTGAAAATTGAACTACATGGTTGAAATCTAATTTAGTGTTGTTGAAGATTAATTATTTTATTTATTTTTTAATTCTTTAATTTTGAACAGATTTAGAACCATCATATAAAATCAATTACATATTGTTCAATTTTAAGGGTTTCGTAGCCCCGGTCGGAAACCCTTATAGTTTCGGTCGCGTGCCCGTCCGTCCATCCGTCCATCGTACTTTTTTCCAAGAAGAGGAGGGTAATGTAGACTGCGCGTGTACTTTGACTAATTTTGAATACTGGAACTACAGTTCAATTAAAAAAATTATTTATTAATTTATATTTATAGTATATTTCAAGTAATAAGACAAATTTTTCTTCTAAAAATTTGGAAAATTCACGGTCAAAAAAGAAATTCTTTTTTATTTCCTTACAGTTACTTACAGTTTTTGGGTGTCAAATAGTTTTTATTTCAAATTCCAATGTTGTATGGGAATTTGTTATTGAATTCAAAACTTTAAAGAATTTTTTGATAATTTGCATTCGTACCATCAATACAGTGTTTTTCTATTTGTATGGTAGGGATTTTTTCAATATAATCTATATATTCTATAAAGTCTGATAGGAGAGGCGAATCACGGGACGAATCACCCTAAATGGCGTTTATCGAATCATCTCCCTCGTCGGAGTTCTCTTTTTCCTCTTTCCAACTTCGTACATTACACACAGATGTGTTTCGATAAAAAAGAACATTGATAAACTAACACGTTACTACAAAGCAACGCAAAAATGTTTCTCTTCAAAATGTCCTCCTGCGTACTTTCATGTGAATTAAAAAGAAATTGTAATTAGAATGCTAAAAATAGATCCCGTCTCTTTTAGCAAAATAAATCCTAAATCTCGAAAAAAGGGAAAATAAATTCTCACATAGGAGATTTATTCCCGAAATGACGACATTAAAAATTATATCAGTGCAAACTAATTTATATAATCTCATCCTATATTAAAATAACAATTATGCGAGATAAAAATTGTCTACTCTTTACACAATTTCAAAAAAAATTAAAACACGATTCATTTTCATTAGCTATTTTCATAAGTAAGCCATATTCTTTGAAAGACTGATTTGAAATAAAAATTTATTTGAAAGGGAGAAAATCAATGGAATAAAATGGGCGTTCAAATTAATCTGATTAATGGGCTTTTGATCAGAGTGAATTTCTATACAATATATATATAGGACTGCCAACCACATTTCCATAATACGCACCGATTACGACTTGATTCAGAAAATCGGTTCGTTAGTTTGCATTTGTATTGCATAAAACAATCATTGTTTCCTTTAGAAGCATAAATTAATAATTATATATATATATATATATATGTGTGTGGGGGGGGGGCGTGAGACAAGGCTTTAGAGACCGGTCCCTAAAGTACCCTCTTTCAAAGATTTGGTTCCTACAGTACCCTATATGCTTAGTCGATATTCTTTTTTTATTTTATCTTAAGTAAGATCTGTGGCCTTTAAGATCCATGAATGTCTCTTGAGCCTAACTGAACTCACTTGATTTAATTTTCCGGGAAGCCTAAACGTATTTCTAATAAAATGATTTAGATGCATATTCAGTAGAATAATAAAAATATCATTTTTTTCCTGATAAAAAGAACACAAAATGACTATAAGTTTCGAAATAAATGAAAAAACCACGTGTAAATCACATATATAATTACATTAATTAGCATATTTAGATAATTTCAATTTGAAAGCATTCTGAACTAAATAATTTTAGTTTCCATTTTTTCAAAATTTGACAATTTTAAATTGAAAACTTATGAACTTGAATAATTTTTAATTTTAAAAATGTAACTATTAAACTGTTTGGGTTTAAATTTTAATCGTTACAAATTCTATACTTTCAAAATAAAAGCCTTGAGGTTCTAACGACTTTAAATTGTAATATCAAAAGACAATTTCTGTGTTTAATTTAAATGATTCAAATTTGGTAACGTATGGTACCACTTCAAAATTGAGTCTTAATGTTTTGGAAATTTGAAACTTAAAACGGCAAAAATTTAACAATTTAATATTAAATAATTTTGAATTAAAAACATTAAGAATGAAATATTTGGCCTTAATAAGCGAGATTCAATTGAAGACATTCACACTTTAGTAACTTCAAATTAAGATTCACAAACTTGAAATTCCCCATAAAAGGGACACAGACTTCGTGCTAATTTTGAAATAAATGCAAAAATCATGGGTAAAATCACCAGAATAATTATATTAACGAATTGCTTATCCCAATTTTGTACAATGTATCTGTTGGTCGGAAAATTTTCTTCAAATTTGGCAGATTTTTATTTAGGATATGCTGATCCACAAGAGATAATTGCATATTTGACAAACTACTGTTTTTAACAAAAAAATTGAAAACCTCTTTAAACATGACTAGAGAATTCTTTCAGTTATTTGAGGCCTTTCTGCGGATAAAAATACCCTATAGAGAAATGATCAAAATCTAAGGAAACAATAGCAAAAAGACAGCTATGTGTCTGTCAGAAAAAAAGTTTAGTTGAAAAATGTAGGCCGCACAAAAATCTACAAAATGAAGGTTCGTACGTTAAGATTCGTTTATATCTTTATTTTTATTTTTGCAATAATTAAGCAACAAGTTTCAAACTTTCACAAAATATGCCTCTTGCCACGCTTAAGAAGTGTGCAAAGTAGCCCAAAATAATTATTAGTTTTCATAAAATCTGATTTGTTCAAAAATGGTCTATTTTTCAACGGAATTTCTACGGATTTGGCCGATAGGATGTCAAGTAAAGTCGGTAATTGTCCTCTACAGTAGTTGTGCTCTCAAGTACAGTTAGCGGCAAAATGATTTTTAATCACTAAATTGTATAAAAATTGTTACAAAAAGACGGTATGTTTTTTCGTCATAAACAAATGGAATAACACATTTTCAATAAAAAAAATTTGTTGTACTTTAGGGGCCATTCACAAAATACATGATACATTTTTCAGGAAATTCTGCCCCCCCCCCTGCGTGATACTTTTTTCATTCTTCTTAATATGGAGAATGATACTTCGACATACCCCCCCCCCCTAAACGTATCACGTATTTTGTGAATGACCCCTTAAGAGGGGGGGCGGGGGGAGATAATTTATTTTCTTCTAAAAATTACTGCTACTGCAATGTTAAACATACAAAGCTGAAATTGGCATCAAATACAGAATAAGAGCTGTACTATTTGTTAAAAAATTACGAGGCAATGCATCATTATTTTGTTGTTGATCATGGTGACTGATTATGGGAGAAGGATTGACGCGGTCTGTGGCGGCGGAGTGAGCGAAACCGCTGTCGCGTACGGATGGTTATTAGACAATATGTGAAGAATTAAAAAAAAAAATTCCTAAAGTAATTTTTCATATGTAAATCTTTAAAATAATATGGTATATATTATAGTCAATCTAATAAGCAATATATTAATGGCAAAATTAGAGAAGATAAATAAAATAGTTTTAAACTTAAAGTATAAGATATAATTTTTTCGAGAAGCAACCAACAGATTTGTAACCAGCACGGAAAGCTAGTCCAGGTTAATAAACACATCTTGATACATCAATTTTTTGCTCAGATATTAAAACTGTTTGCAATTTGAACACGTGAATTCAATTCCGGCGCGAGCGCCTGGCATGCCACAACAGCAACAATAAATTTAGAATGCATTTCTTCGTCAATTTTATAATAATTACTATAACTCTTTTTTTTATATTTGGTACGAACTTGAGCTTTATAAAAAGAAAATTGACGGAGTTATTTTATTTGTTATAAGAAGAAAACATACCGTCTTTTTGTAACAATTTTTATGCAATTTAGTGATTAAAAATCATTTTGCCGCTAACTGTACTTCAGAGCACAACTACTGTAGAGGACAATTACCCACTTTAGTTGATATCCTATCGGCCAAATCTGTAGAAATTCCGTTGAAAAATAGTCTATTTTTTAATAACAAATGCGGTTTTATGAAAACTAATGATTATTTTGGGCTGAAGTTTTGCACACTTTTTAAGGGTGGCAAGAGGCATATTTTCTTAACGTTTTAAACTTGTTGCTTAATATTGCAAAAATAATTGCATATTTAAAAAAATGCACTTTGGAAGGTTTTTATTTTTTTCTCAAGTAAACAAATTAACGAATATTAACGTGCGACCCGTCATTTTGTAGATATTAGTGATACCTACATTTTTTAACTAAACTTTTTTCTGACAGACCCATAGGTTCGTTGCAACAAACAAAAAACCTGCTTTTGCTACCTTTAACGATTGTTTACAGACAGTGCTTCCGAAATCTTGGATTGAAACATATAGGCATTTATTCTATATGCTAACACTACAATAATCCGAAGTCAAATTTCAGATAGCATTTTCTGCGTGAAATGAGCCTTTTTTCATAGAGCGCCTGGACTATAATTAATCAAAACTGAAACATAGTTATTCTCATATATTTAAAAATTATCGTTTTTTACACATGTCTAAAAAATGTACTAAATGCCACAAATTTATTATAGATTATGCTATACATAAACTCAAAAATTATAATTTTAAAATTGTATTGTTTATCTATTTTTCATTCTTTAAGCTTCTTTAAATTTTTCTAATGTATTTTCATCAGTAAGATTTCTTGAGCTGCATAAAAATTTTTTCAAGCTAGCTAAAAAAGAAATTTAATAAACCAGAAGAATGAATACCTATACCTATGAAAAATCTACTGCATTTAATACCTTTACTATCATACCCCATTTAAAAAAAGGTACCCTTTAAGTGTGAAAAAAGTACCCCTTGTACCATATTTTTTATCCCCTACGGACCATGAGGCCTGGGGACTGTTTGTTATGTTATAATATGCATGAGCATGTAGGTGGCTTTAGGCTAAACAGCTTTGAACGATTCTCGTTAATCTCAGGATTCAGGGATTCTATGTACTTCAGGATTACCTCTTAAGCTAACAAAAGGTTCTGACGGTTTGGTTCAGTTCTAGTAAATCAAAACGTTGACCACGTGACTGGAAAATGTATTTGGTTATTAATTTATTTAAAAAAAAATAGTTTGGCTTTTTTAACAGATTTTGGAAGCTATCAAAATTGTAAAGCCTTCAATTTTAAATTGAATAGTCTTCAAATGAATAAATTGAAATTTCAAAGCCCCGTATTTACCAAGACATTCAGAAATTTGAGTATAGACTGATATTCGAGATTCAAACCAAATTTTTGAAAACTTTAAAATAACTTTAAAAGAGGTCAACTATAAAGTGAAGAAAAATACTAAATGTCAATCTTTTTACTTATTATTTACATTTTATGTTCGGCTAATTGTAAGTTTATTCAGGATTGCTTATATTAAAGAATTCGAACTGAAACTCATCTGAATATGAAATGTTTTCATCTGAATATGAAATTCTGGATTTTCTTTTTTATTCGACGTGGGACTTCTTGCTCTTTCAATTAATCCCAAGAATATTTAAAAACCATTTTTAATTGGGGCTATTTTTCTAAAATTCTTGAAAGAGGATATTCTCAAAAACTCCACTTCTTAAATTTTTTTGTTTCAAAATAGATGGTAATAAGTATTACATATTTTCTGAGTTTCATTCTTGGCAAACAACTGTTTCACATTGAAAAGAATTATTTTTGAAAAATCGAATTTTTGCATTTTTCTCGGAAACAACAAAAACGATCGCAAATTATATTTAAAAAAATTCCCGGCCTCAACAATGTTTTAGCCTGCATAAAACTGTTAGGAATGTTTTTTTTATATTCGATGAAAAAAATAAAGAAGATATTAGGGAAAGACCCAACTTTTTTAGTTTATTCCCATATTTGTTTACAGTGTCTGCTTATATAAGGAAGGCATCCTACCAGTTTTATGGCAGCTTAACCATTTTGGAGGCCCGGTTAAAAAAAATATATCTTTTGATTTTTCTCGTAAACGATTCAAGATATCACAAAAAAGCAATATCTATTTTTTGCGGAACTGTTCTTGATATGTAAACATTTTCTTATACCTTTCGTTGTTTCCGAGAAAAATGAAAAAATTCGATTTGTCAAAAATTATTTTTCTCAATGTGGAGCAGTGATTTACCAAAAACGAAACTTAGGAAAGTACACATTACCATCTATGTCTACAAGCAAAATTTTCTAAAGTAGGGTTTTTGAGAAAATCCACTTTCAAGAATTTTGTCATTAAATTTTTTTAATAATCTTTTTGAAATAAATTGAAAGATCAAGGATTTCCGCGGCGAATACAAAAAAATCTTAAATACCTAAGCTCGTTTGGAAAATTCTGCATTTTGAAAAAAAATCTGTCAATTTTTGAGAATTTGCAGGTAATTTTCGAATGATTGTAACAGCTTAAAAAAATTGTTGATCAAACTACGAAACACGCGTTCCTTTATTTTCACCATAGAAAGGTATATCCAAATACCAAATCATGCTGACACCCAAGCTGCGGACTGCTCTGCTTGATTTGAAATAGAATTGGTCTCTGTCAAAATTTAAAAATTACGGAGAAATTTTTCTTTGAGAAATGTACACTTTCAAAATGGAAGCGTTTCAAATTCAAGCTACAACAATCAAAAGAAAGAAAGGTCATCAACTTTCAAAATTCTGTAAATAAATACCCAGAGTGGTATAATGCATCATTTGCCAAAGGTTTGAATTGAATAATTAATAAAAAATTGTATTATTTCAGCATTAGATATTCAAAACTGAATGATTTTAAAATCAAACTAAACAGTTTATGTACTCAAAGTCAAACTGGTGCAAAACTGCATAATTTTGAATGCATTGTAGTCTTCTTTTTCGACAGCTTGGAGTTATTTTTTGTCCATTCATTTGAATTTTTCTCAACTATAAAATTATTTGAGCTTTGTAATAGTTGTCAACAGACAAATCCAGACACATTTTCAAAATTCTATAGCGTTTACAGATGCTATAACAACCTGTTATCGAAATCTTCACTCTTGTATTAAAATAAAGAAATATATACACATTTTCGGCACTGTAATAGCAACTCAACTGGTTCTAAAATCAGGAAAATGATCGATTCCCCATACCCGACTTGTCTCGTTAGCGATGACGCGGATAGTTTGGTTATTTGGTCCCCTTGAGCCTCTACTTTGAGTTGACGATAATTCAAGTCAAGCGCAAGCACCTGTGTTATAGGAGAAACTATACACCAATCACTTCAGAGTTCCATTCCGTTAAATTTCTACGACGGCATAACCCACGTTATAGAACTCAATATCTTAATCACAGGATTCAAATTAATTCCCAACCTGAAGCAACAAACTTACGCAACGTAAACTTGGCAACTCAAGAAAAAAATGGAAATAGTCTTTAAACTTGATCAAATAGTCAAAACTCATTTTAGTGTATTTATTATAAAAAATTGTACTCTTGAAATTTGATAGTTTAAATTCTCAACACATTTAAAAATTAATTCACTCCTTGGATTTAGTATTGTTCAATAAAGGACAGACTGATATTCTGCATAATGGAGAAGTGAGAGAAACTTTTCAGAAATGTCGACTATAAAAGTAAAACAGAATCCAAATACCACAAAGGCACAAAGGTCTTAAAGGAAGCCATCATATAGAATAAGAATATGCATAATTGTTACACTAGAATCATGTAACCTTCGTTCACTATGGCCTATATACTATCTCCAATTTGAATACGAGAGCAGAGTTCTGTCTGCTAAAGAATCTTTTATGCCCTTCTTCACCTTACTTCTCTATATTTGCTTATTCAACCAACTTTCAAAGCCTCGAATTCCTCCCCAAGTTCGTCTTACACTTCTTGATTCTGCGGGTGTACTTTAGAACTTTAGTCTTGATTTTATCAATGATGAAATAATTCTATGATAAAGCAATAAGAAAATTAAAGTCAAAGTTCCTTCCTTTGTTCGTTGGATATCTAACCATATTACATCCAAAACTTTGAAAGCATTTAGTTTAATATTTGTATAGGAACATTTTTCTAATTCGAAGTTATGTTGTACTTTATTAGTAAGATAAACCTTCTGGAAATTTAAGATTTCAGGATATAAAGTTGGAAAGCACTCAAATTTGTAAGCTTGCTAAATTGAAGCAAATGAATCTACCACATTTTAAGGGAACCATGATTTTTTTCAGTTTTAAAATCGCTCGAGTTTGGAAGATAAACTTAAAAACATAAAAACGCTTTCACGCACAGAATAAAGTTTGAAAACTGTGATTTTAATTAAATCAATTAAGATTTAAATTTTAAGGGTTGAAAGTTGGAAATTATCCAATTGTAAAAACTTTATAATACCGAATTGAATCTGGATAATATAAAAATCTACATTTTCCTAAGATTCGCATGTCTCACTAAGTAAACACATTTAAAAGCTTTCAAATCTGGTTTTTCATTGATTCTCTTTTAAAATACAAAAAGTTTCAATTTGGAAATCACTCGTGTAAAAAATAAATCCAATAATTTTAAAGGCATCTAGATTTGCAAATCTAAATCCAAACTTTCCTAAAAGGGCCCATTTTTAAAAGTAAAACTTGGAAGAAAGTTAATTCCCTATTTTCCAAAAGTACACACCATGATTATAAAAATTCTTACCATGACTAAAGAGAAGAACTAAGATCCCATGGAAGATTGTTATAAAATTGACGACCGACATGTGCCCGGAGGGTGTTAGAACCAAGTGACGACCGATCTTGCACTGGTGGTACTCGAGGGTTTTGAAGCAACACGGATTCAACCCCGAATCTCGCGCCACCTTTTCCCTCAAAATCTCCATCTGTTTCACCAATCACAAATGAATTTGCGCAGGCGTTGATTTATTCCCTTACTTGCATTTCTGTCCATGCTTTTTTGATGAATTAATTAGGTTTCTCTTCTAAATTGAAAGTTCTCCAAGTCCACTGCAAAGTCATGAAGAATTATTACTATAATTGAATTCTATAACATATTTTTATTTCTCAAAATAAGGATTCGTTGTCAAAAATTGTCACAAAGAGAATCAAAATGAATTATTTTTCAAATTTCAACTTTTACATAGTATTATTTGAAGCGCGAATTCATTTTAAATTGAACACCTTTAAATAGCAAACCTTCAAGAATTACCAATTTTCAATAAAGCATTATAAATTAAACAACCTTAATTTTCAAGCCTTTTAAAATTGAACAATTTTAAGTTTTGAGGAAAACAATATTTTTACTGATTCAGAATTCACATTTTTTGCCAGAAAATTGTATTTAGATTTATTTCAAACTTATTTTGCTTCGTATTTTTAAATAATAAAGAGAATAAGACTCCAAATTTTAATTTAATCAACATATTTGGAACTAAAACCTTTTAAGATTTACTTTAAAATAAAATGTCTAGTTTGATTGGTTTGATGCAATAAAAGTAATACATTCCACAATTTTTAATTCGATTGTTTGAACCTTTGATGATTTGAAACTTTAAACAATAAAAAACTGCAACTTCAAAGTCTACGATTTTAACTTGGACATATGAAAAATTAAGAATTTCAGGGTTAAGAATGTCAAAAATTTAACAATTTAAATTAGAGGATAATTATTATTGAATTCTATAACAAAGCCTTTGGAAGATCCAAAAAATACTGTAACATTACCTAATTATTCCCGGAGTCTGAATTCTTAGCTTCAAAAGAAAAATTTATAACGATTGTCAGATATTATTGAGACAATTTCAAGTCAAATTTAAGCGTCTGCAAATATTCTTTGGCTACATTATTTTTTTAATAATACAACTAACCAGAAAATTAAAAAATGTCACTCTTCAACCGAACGATAGACGAAAATATTAAAATATTACTCTCATCCTTAAAAATATGTATTATTTATGGTAATTAAATGCGTGTTTGATGTTTTATTATGAGTTTTAATAACCAGAATGGCAAAAGTTATGACGATGAAAACAAAATTGAACTCGAAAATAAAATTAGCAAATACGCTACAAATACGCTTGTGAATGAGAATCCTAAATCGGTGAAAATTCCCGTGGAACTTCCGCAAAGTAGTTACACTGTGCAATTAATTTCTGTCGGCATTCGACCTGACAATATCTACGAGGTATGGTGAAGATCGTATGTATATTATGCGTAATAACTTTGCGCGTAACTGAATTTAATTAAAGTCCTAAGAGCAGATTTACCTGAAGAGATGATTCTAAGCGAGTAATTAGTTCCAAGTGACTTAATACGCTATGGAAATCTTTAATTGAGCTTAGAAACTATTTGATTTTGAATATTGCTAGTTTAAAAATAAAAAAAAAGTTGATGGCAGTCTCATTATTCAAACAAAATTGAAATTTCAGAATTTCAAGATGCGAATTTAAATTTGTTTAAAAAGAAAATCTTTAGAAAAATTAGAACTTTTGTCTTTGCAGGTAAAAATGATTTTAGCACCGGAAGTAGATATGACATCTGTAAAAATAACAATAAAAGATAATAATCTTCGTGTGACTCTTCGTAAACGATTGGACAATCATTTTAAACAACTGTTCCAAAACGCAGATAAAAGTTTGCTAGACGATCTAATAGAAAAAAACATTAAACACTGTGAGAATTTTTTAATTCCGGAATCCATTAACGATGAAAAAGTTCGTGCTATCATGGATAACAAGCATAGATTACTTATCCTCACAGCTCCCACTGAAAAATGTAGCAGTAATACAAGAAAACGAGTTTCAGATGTTGAAAGAACTTAAATTACAAGTAGGTACAATTTAGAACTTTATTCTTTAAATTTACTTTTTAAAATGCCACTTAACAATTCAATTTTCTTTTCATGACATATTTTTTATTTCAGAAGTAAAATTTATTTTATGTAATTATTTACAACATTCTGACCTCTGTATTACGTTTTTATATTATAAGGGTGGCCAAAAAACTTTATTTTCAAAATTCCCTGACTCTTTTTTGACCTGACCATTGATATTTAAAGACCAAAATTCTAATCTTGTAACATTTTTAATATAGAATCTTTTATAAATGGAATACAAAAATTAATTTAAATTTATACATTTTTAATTTATTATTATCAAAGCTGCCAAAGCCTAACTTACGTGTACTTGAAAAAAGTGACCCATTTAAACCGAAAAAGTGACCAAAATATAACTAATTTCTAACCAAAAAATTGACCGTGTACTTTTGAATTGAAATGAATTTCAGATTATTTAAAAAATTTCCATTGATTTAATTAAAATTTGAGTAAATTTATAGGTATTTCAGGGATTTGAAACTCAGCGAAATCCCTCACTTCTTGTGAATATAAATTCCTTGCCAGCCCACCAGAACCCACCTTAAGAGCTTTTGAAATCCCCTCTTAAAGTCATTGAAATCCTCCGAAAACTTATAAAATCCCTTGGAATCTATTAAAATATCTTAAAATCTTATAGCTCCTGTAAAATCGCTCCGTATCTTCCGAAATTCTTTACAGCCCGCAGTGGGCCAGAATCCAATAAGTGACCAAAATAGGATTTTTCGTCCCACTTGTAAAAAACTTGGTACTAAGAGGTTTTTGGGGACGCTAATTTCGAATTTGATGTAAAAACTTCCAAATTAAAAATGGCGGCCAAAAATGTTAAACTTTTACAAATTTGTCCTAAACTTAGTGCAACGGGGTTTTTGGGGCCTCTGATTTTGAATTTGACGTTAAAAGTTACAAATTCAAAATAGCGGCCAAAATTGTTAAATTTTTACATGTTTGAAACCAGTCCTTGAATTTACCCAGGAATTTCTCTTCTGCGCGATAAACTTCCTGCCACCTAATGTCCATTTTTTCACATTATTGCGTATAACAATTTTCTTTTTTTCGGTCAAATGAAAATTATATTTGAATTTACGACTCATTTCTTTTTGTACATAACGTTTGTCACCTGAGTCTGAAATACAAATAACATCAAAAATTTATCAATACATTATAAAATATAAATGCGGCGAATTCTCAATTTTTTGAAAAATTATACTGAAGACAGAGAAGACGCAGGAAAATTTCGATTTTCTCGAACAATAATGTCTAATAAGCAAGCCAGCACAAGTTTTATTGTGGAACACGGTGGACCTTTTTTTGTATCAATCCATAAATATGATTCTTCGACTTCAAACAATGATTTTTTTTATTGTTCTTAACTACTTTCTAGACAAAGAAATTTGTTTATAGCCGATGACGTATTTCAATTCTATATACATTTCTGTGCCTCAGCCATGTTGCAGAATTAAAAAAGAATTTTTTCATTTTTGAACGCACTTTCACACTTGAACATTTTTTTAGCCGTTTTTGGGCGCACGATGCCATAAAGCTGTATCTACATGGGACTTGTCAGCGGGCGCTCAGCGGAAAACGCCCACTCCGTCTCTTTCTATCGCAAGCTCAAAGTTGTATCTAACAGCAGATAGAAAGAGACAGGGTCAGCGTTTTACGCCGAGCGTGCGTTCATGTCGATCCAGCTGTTGCTACATTCGAAGTGATAGTTTAGGGCGTTTAGGTAAGGTTTCGATAATTCGATGATTCCAACGATCCTCCAACGAAGAGCATTCAAAGAATCGTATTGAAAAAACATGGAGGGGGGCAGTTTTTCGGATTTTATCCCACTGTGCAGCCGTATGAAAATGTATTCAAATCCCTTAAATGCTTGGAAATCCCTTGAAATTTTTTGAATCTCTTGTGAATACCTTTTAAAATACCCTAAATAATTTCAAATTCTTTGAAATCCCTTCATAATATTGAAATGAATACAAAATTTCTTGGTATCTTTTAAAAATCCTTAAAAATTTTCAAACCGTTCCGACACTTTTTGAAATCCCTTTAAACTTTTTAAAGCTCTTGAAAATGTCTTGGAATCTTGTCAAATACCCTGATATATTTCAAATCTGAAATGCCATTCAATTACTTGGTATCTTTCATTAAAATACCCTAAAATATGTCAAATCCATTAAAATATATTGAAACCCCTTGCAATTGTTTAAAGCTCTTGACAATGCATTGGAATTTTTAAAAATACCCTGAGATATTTCACATGTTTAAAATTTTTTAAAGCTCCTAACAATTCCTTGAAATTTTTTAAAATACCATAAAATCTTCAAAATTCTTTGAAATCCGATCAAATTATTGAAATCAATTAAAAACTCCTTAGAATCTTTTAAAATATCCTAAAACTTAAAAATTTTTGGTAAAATATTTGAAAATACTCAATTATTGTGAATGACCTCTGTGAAATACATTAAAATATAATAAAACTTTAAACGCTTTTACTTTGTAAACGATTAAGCCGAAATAAATATAAATAACAATTCAGTTTTAAAATTATAAAAATTGAAATTTTCAAAGATCCTAAAAACTATATTCGTGGTTTCAAGTTCACTTTCCAACCTCATTAAAATTGAATCAAACTGCTAATTAGGTATTTTCACTTCAACCCCCAGCAAACTTCACTTCGTTGAATTATGAGGGGGAAAACAATGGACCAAAACTTTATCTTTGTAATATCTTCTTAATGAATAATAATTATCATTTTATTGTTTCATTAAATAGTTCTTAAAAAATAAAAACTATTTTTCAAATACATTTGTATAGAAAAAATTAGTTTTTACGAAGATATGAGCAAAATAGGGCAAAAATGGACCGAATCCCATGCATTTGGTCCATTGTTTTACCCTCAGCACTCAACGAAGTGAAGTTAGCTGGTGGTTGAAGTGAAACTATCTAATTGTCGTAGCATGACAGCTATTTGTCTTCTTTTTGGAACAAAAATTTAACCTCAACAGGTCAGTGCCGATTACAAGATTGATGCCCTGAATTTATTAAAAAATGAACTCACGTGATTCTTGATTTCTAATCATGGAAAAACTACCCCGGCATTGTCGTGAGAATGGCTTCTTTTTCAAACATCTCGACTATGTAAACTTGGACATGAAATCCGACGGAATAAGGACAGGATTGAAATTCGTGAAGGTTCCGGATTTTTACAACATTGAAGACAGAGAATACTTTGCGGTAAAGTTCACTCTTCCATCATAAATCACCTTCTATCTTGTTCCTGTAAAATTAAAAATGACTGAAAAAACTCTTTCCCTTTTCAGACAGAGATTAAAGTTGAAGGATTAAAAGTGAGTACAGCAGCAGTTGCGACAGAGAACGTTTTGAATATAAAAATGCAGGAAACCGAGGGTCGAAGAAACGTGAGAAACTTGAATTTCTTCATTCCCGAAGAAGCTGACCCAAGAAAAGCGTCGGTAGAAATCTTCGGCGGAAATACGATTTTCGTAAGGGCTCCTCTTCGAAAACTCACTCGTGAAAGATTCGACGTGAACAGACCTTAAATATTCTAAACTGATTCAAGAAATATATCCAAAAAGGAAAAACAAATTTATTATCAATAAAAACAACGAAATAAATAATCGGGAGCCATCTTCAAGTTGTCTTTTCACATTTTATTCCAAAGAAATGTCAACATGTTTTGTTATACATTATTTACTTCTTCGCGGCGACCTTTCCCACCTTGGATGGGACCTTTGCCTTCTTTGCCGTCTTCGGTTTCGAGGCCTTCAAAGCAACCAGTTGCTTCTTGCGCCTCTCCAAGATTCTCTTTGCTCGCATAGCTGGTGCGTTTGCTGGAAGAGTGATCTGAAGAAAAATATTAAAATTAGAAATTTGTTTAATCACTCGTAAAAAAAATAAATTTAAATACAAATAATCACGCAACTTGGGGAAAATAAGGGCTCAATTTTAAATTTTAACAATTAATTAACCATTTTCAACTAGGAGTGAGATGCATTGTAAACTGGACTATTTTTCCCTCGAGCTTAAATTTTAATCCTTGTTTTGAAAGGGAAAAAGTAGTTTTTAAATAAAAATAAAAGTGTGCAGTCAAAAAAACCCCCATTCGTGAATACCACTGAATAGGAACGCCATGACCAAATTGCTATCGCACTTTTTTGGACCGTCGGAGCAAATATTTACAAAGACGGGGACATTATCCAGTGCTTTCTAATTTAAATAGATCCGAATCTGAATGGTATTGTCAAATAATTTAAATTTCTGAGTTACTCACTCCTCGTTTCTCAGCAAGAGCGAGATCTCTCTCGTTCTGCCTCTTCGTGGCCTTGAGGATAGCCGCACGTTTAGTAACAGCAGCATAAGGATTGAGTTTCAACATCGCCCTGGTGTTCTTGATCGGGTTCAGTTTCTTCACACTGCGAACGACCTTCTTCCTGTAATAAAAAGTAAAATTTCCGAATTAATAATCGAGTAATAATTCCAAACTAGACATTTCTGGAATTGAATGGACATCAGGAAGTAGCTTGGTTTTATAATCAGAGGCAAATCAGCAACACGGACCAGCAATTCATCATAATAATCAAGAAAACCGAAGAAATTGGAGATTAGCTGAAAGCTGAGAGGTACACTTACTGAGGAGCTCGTAGAACTTTTCTGATTTCGTCAGACTTCAAGAGTCTGGAGAGATCAGTGTTGGCCATCTTGGGGAAGGGAAGATTGTATCCCTGCTTGAGTTTAGACTCCTTACGCCAAGTTCCGTAAAGAGCGTCCAACTGATCAAAGGCAGACTTTGTCCAGATAACAAATCGACCAACGTGACCACCGGGGGCGAGTTTCAGTAAGTTCAATTTGTTGATGTTCATCAAGTCTACACCAGGAATGTTACGGAAAGCCTTGCGAATTCCCTGCAAAATTGAGAACATTAATTTACTAAATGAAAATCAAGGCTCCCCCACAAGTCTAAAAGTAAAATTATGATTGTGCCAGAATATAAACAAACCTGATCTTGTCCGTAGATGATTAGAGGACCACGACGCTGGATGCGACGACGGTTTCGCATTTTTCCCTTACCGGCACGGAATCGCTGCGACTTTTCGACCTGACAAACAGAAAGTTAAAAATCAGTACTTTCCATGGTTATAAAAAAGCAGTTTTAACATTTTTAGAATTATTGTAAAGTTGTGCAGTCAAAAAAACCCCCATTCGTGAGTTCCACTGAATAGGAACGCCATGACCAAATTTCTCTTGCACCTTTTTGGACCGTCGAAGTAAAAATTTTACGCAGACGGGGACATTATCCAATGCTTAGTGGTTTAAGGAGTTGTTAAGGTCTTATATTTACCTTTTGGATGTCATTCCAGGCCTTGATGCGGCGGAGGAAAATGACGGCCTCCTTCGTCTTGCTGTATTCCTGAATTTTGTCGGAAACAACAAGTGGGAACTCTGGCACATCTTGGATCATGTGTCCTGGTGTAAAAAAATACGTTTTAATATCTGATTCATTCTAAACATACATTTTTTTTTAATGAGGATTGTATTCAGCGCTTTGTTTTGTTATCAGAAGCAAATCAGCAACACGGACCAAAGCAACTCATCATAATAAAATGAATTACTTAATTTTAAAATTTGTCCCGACACAACCGAGGTTGTGTAGCAACATACTTTGTTTTATTAGTTTATTAATTTTCTTACCCTTGGACTGGACCAGAGCTGGAACTCCGGAAGCAGCAATGGCTGAGACAATGGCGTAACGTTTTTGGTTTACGTTCACGCGACGATGCCAACGTCTCCATGGTTTCGTGGGAGCGAACATGCGTCCACCTCTACACATGTTTCCGAAAGCACCCTGTCCAGAACGATGAGTACCACCACCTCGAACACGTGGAATACGAGCCACGGCACGTCCAGTTCCCCATGATTCGGCAGACGTTTGATGACCTGAGTGAAAAAAAGTTCGCTTCAATTACAATCGTATTTGAAGCATTTCGAGACTTCAGAGTTTGGATGAATCATGTTTCTAAAAATAACAGACTTCACAAAATTCTCTTAAAACAGGGGAAATACAGTGATTTTTCAGGAAAATAGGGGAATAAATTCTTTTAAATAACATCAAGGCCATGTGAGCGTAACCTCAAAATTTTTTTTTTTTTACAGTTTTTTCAATATCAACTTACGTTCACACGAAACGCGATATCGAGTTGAAAATTTGGGAAACTAAATATAAAGCACTAAGAAACGCGGGTCTGGTCCTCCATTTTTATAAGTATAAAAAAAAAACTTTTTATAACAAATTTCTTTTTGCTTTTTTCATAATTATAAAAATTTAGGACCAGAGCCGCGTTTCTTAGTGCTTCATATTTAGTTTCCCCAATTTTCAACTCGATATCGTGTTTCGTGTGAACGTAAGTTGATTTTGAAAAAAATTGGAGGTTACGCTCGCATAGCCTTAATGTAGGTATCATATTCCTAAGATTCCAAGTCGAAATACATGAATTTTAAACTAAAAAAAGATAAACTTTCAACCAAACATGGAATAGTTGAATTTTCAGGTAAAAAAGTTCATTTTCACCCAGATTTTTTTTTGTTATCAAAATAGTTATTTTCAAGCAGAGGCGAATTTTCAACCACGAAAATGAATTTTTTAAAAGTTAGGTCAACTTTCAACCAAGAAGATGCATTTAAAAAAAAGATGAATTTTCAAAAAAATAGTTGCAGTTTCAACCAAAAAGACGTATTTTCTACAAAGCAGTGGAATTTTCAACAAAAAAGTTTATTTTCAACCAAATAGTTGCATTCTCTACGAAAAAGATGAATTAAAAAAAATAGTTACAGTTTCTACCAAAGAAATACATTTTCAGCTAAAATTATCAATCATTAACCAAAAACACGATTTTTTTTTTTAAAACAGTTGAATTTTCAACCCCAAACATTAATATGTAATGTAAAACCATACAGTGGCATTTCTAACAAAAAAGATTAATTTTATACCAAAAACGATGAATGAATAATTTTTTTCATTTTTTTTTTCTTCGGATTTTTAATAAAGCAGTGTCGTCATATTGTGATATAGCGATCGCCAATTTTTGGATTTTCTCGGAACAGAATAGTTTGTTTTTTTCATTCTTATTTAGGATCAGGGTTTTGGCATACATTTGAAAATGCTATCTTAAATCGCTATCCAAAACATATTTTGAAAATCTATGAAATTTTACCTCGAAATTGTCGGTCGATTTTCTGTAAATTGGATATTTTTTTTACATGAGACTTTTTACCGGTATTCAGAAACTTAATATCTCGTAGGATGTTTTTTTTTAAAATGAAAATTGAATTTTTATCGTAATCCGCAGCCGTTCCTGGCCCAATTTTAGGTTAGGCAACAAAATAATTAAATTTTCAACCCAACAGAATTTTTAGCAAAATTCAGTTCGCATTGAGACAAAAAAACAAGAAACAGGGTAGGTTTCATGAATGTAAGGGGAAAAAGGGGAATTCTTTCAAAAAGAGGAGAATAGGGGGAAAAGTGTGCAGTCAGAAATAAAATTTTGTTTAAAAATAAATTGTGCAGTCAAAAAAACCCCCATTCGTGAATTCCACTGAATAGGAACGCCATGACCAAATTACTTTCGCACTTTTTTGGACCGTCGAAGTAAATTTTTTACAAGGACGGGGACATTATCCAGTGCTTAAATGAGCGGAAAATTTAAAAAATTAAAAAAAATACCGATACAAACTTTCACAAAAAATTTAATCAATTTTAACGATTCAGAATTGAGTTTTAAACTTAAAGACCTAGAAAGTTTAGAATTTAAATTCGAAGAAATTGTATCCTCCGAGGTTTCGAAATGATAAAAAAAATGTAAATACCTTCAATCTAAAAATATTACTGAAAATTATTTTACACTGATGGACTTTGTACCACAAAAGGATAGGAAACCGCGTGTAAAAAAAAGCAAGATAACACTTGAAACTGCAAAGGAACAAAACTACATACATGAATACAATTTTTGAGGATGAAATGATGACTGATTTTGTGACAATTTTGACTGAAACTTACCGGCCTTGCTGGAAACGCAGTAGGGTTGTCTGCTGTTCTTGGAAACTTCTTGATGAATAAAGTTTACAATATCTGGTCGAATGGGGGCTTTAAATACAGAAGGGAGAGAAATGGTTTCTCCCGTTGCTTCATTTTTGTCACTGTAGACAGTGATCACAGGCCGCGCTGTTGATAACGACTAGAAAAAAAATTGCATTCGGCCTTTCAAATATTTGATTTATTGAATATCAACTTTTTTATAGTGATAATGAACAATCAGAGCTTTGTTTTAAAATCAGATGCAAATCAGCAACACGGACCAAAGCAATTCATCATTTGAACACCTTAAAGTTGTTTATTTATTTTACAAACAGAAATTTAAGTAAAGTAAATTTTACAATCGACAGAAAATAAAAACTAAGTATGCCAGTTTTAAATTATAAAAGTTGACCATAGAGGTTTAACAATAGTTTTGAAACGTCAAGTAAATTTTGTTTACCGAAAATTAAAGAGTTCTACACTTTTTGGAACTACAATCGCATGAAAATCAATTTTACCTTAAAAAAAAAGAAATTTCTCAAGGATCGACAAATTAACTAAAATATTGACAATAAAGAACCATCTTATTTTATTCGACAAATGGAGATTGCACGGATTCACCCTTTCACTTGCAGCCTAACCTCAAAAACGTTGTATCGTTATATTCATTATATCATGATTATATTTCACTCAATTTTTAATGCTCAGGGATAAAAACTTTTTCGATTTCGAACAAAATATCTTCATTGTCCGCCCCATTGGACCGTTTGCACTTCAAAATGTCGGAAATAACATGCCCGAAAAGAAAATATGACACGCACATGGTGGACAAAAAAACGTGATAAATAATCTATTTTGTAACCCGAAATAATTTTATATATGAGAACCACAATTCAATAGCATAATTTAATCGAAAAAAGAGCCACACGTACGAAATAAACCCAAATTGAGTGAATCACAATTTTCAGGTTACACGTGGTCGGCAAAGCGAGGTTGGAGTCAGGAATTTATACTTATTACGGATTAAATTTTGCGACTAAACAGTTTTAATTTCACAAAATAAAATATATGCCATTGTAGGAATAATGCAAAATATGAATTACTCACCATCTTGACACTGTGTTAGCACTTTTTACACATCAAAAATCATTTACCAGGCAATCCCTTCGCCTTGCCTGGCTAAAAAGAAAGAGGAAGCTACCGGAAACTGCCATTGACTAGCGCGACATGCGCCCAAGTCAAGTACTTTCCTTTACATTTTGAATTTCTCTCAATAATGAAAATATTTCATAAAATAAGAAAGTACTTTTTTCTCGAAAGATAGGAAATAAAATAAAATATAACTTTTAATTATCACGGTTTTCATCTAACTTAATATGCAGAAATTGATCAATATATTTTTTAGTGAAGGATTGATTTCGCGGGTTCAACAAGTGTACGCTTAACGGAAGCACTACGCTGATTTCGATATTACAAGTGACCTATTTAGATTTTGTTTAATATAAAAATTATAAAAAATGTTTCAATGATAAATCTGGTAATGAGCAGAATTAGGTAGGATACGTCTTTTATTGTAAATATGATTTGCTTACACATTGTTGTTTTGTTGATTTGTTTTGTATGGTTTACTTCCTTGTCGTGGAGGTTATGTTTAAGACGACATTTCTGATGAACCTGATGAATATAATGTTTTTCTTCCAAATTTGAAGCTTAATGAAGGTCAAATTAACAAGAATACAGATTAATAGGAGGAATTATACATTAAATCATCGTTTATTTCCTTTAATTAATTAATACTTTAGATTTGTTAAACATGAAGTGAAAAAAATTAGGTCCGTTGACCTTCACGCACAGTAAGTTCGCGGGTTGTCTGTCTAAAGGCGCTTTTTAAATATCGAATTTGTCTCTTTTTTTTATTATTACAATTTATTAACCAGTCACACTCACATTTTCGTCTACCTAAATTTTTAATAATTTTTTATGCATTTTTAGATTTCAAAAACATCCAACATTTGAGAACGAAAAATATTTGTTAGCAATTTCGTAAATTATAACTTTTTTACTGAGTTTAAGTTATAGTTGGTATAAGAAAAAATGGTATCTTATTTGCGAAATACTTTAAAAATTGGTTGCGTACTGGGTCAGTAGGATTTTGAACAGGCAGATGAGGAATTTTAATTCTAAAAACTAATTTCTAAAAGAGAAATTTTAATATGAAAATGATTCTTCAATCACAAAGGTAACAATTCTGTTTTTAAAATTTGACCAAATTAAAAAAAAAGGACAAAATGATTCTATTTATAACCCCATGACCATATTAAATAATGTATTTATCTATTAATATAAAGATTAGGAATTTTCTGCACGATCAATTTAGCAAATCAACATTTCCAAATAAGTAATTTTTTGAGGATACAATTTATTTCTGAATGTCTTTAAACATTATTGATAAAAGAGAACATTTCAATTGTAAATGCTTTTTAATATTCGGAAATGATTCTGTTCTAACATTTTGCTATCACAATATGTAATTTGTAAACTCTTTTAAACTTTTAAAGAGATGAGAAAAATGAAATTATGGGCACAGGTAAAATCATTTTTTTAATGATTCAGGTTTTATTTTAAAACAATAATTTTAAGCTTTAAAGACTTAAAAATATGTCGAAAAAGAATCTGGAAGATTTCATGGAAATGTTTATAATTTTTGCAGGATTTAAAAAAAATTAGGAAAACTTTGAATTATTTAAGAGATATACTTCAAACGTTTCGAAGTTTTTTAGAAGATTTAAAAAAAAATAATTTTAATTGGAAAAGATTTTTTTTTAATTTTAACAAAATGTAGATTTTTGATTATTTTTAAATCAAATATCAAAGCTTTTTAAGGAAGTTTAAAGGTAATAAGTTTAAGAGATACTTAGAAGCTTTTATTTAAAATTTTTTAAGAAAACCTTAAATTATATCAAAAGATATTTCGAAGTTTTGAAAAGTTTCAAAAATAATTTTAATCTTGAGAAGATTTAAACAATTTTAAACAAAATGTAGATTTTTGCAGATTTAAAAACAAGAAGTTTTTTTGAGAAATTTGAAATGTTTCAAGAGAATACAAAAAATTTCTTAAGATTCTTGGGAAAATTTCAAATGATTTTTCATTTTGAAAAATTAATTTTAAGGGATAATTGAAAAAAATTGAAATATTTCAAATGATTTCCTAAAATTGACAAAAAATAATCTAGTAGATTTTAAGAAAAGTATTTTTATTTCCAGAGATTTTTCAAAATGTGAGGAATAATTCGATTCAGTTTAAAAGATATTTAGGAAGTTTTGAAAAGATTACAACTATTTTTAAACTGAATGATTTTAAAACTTGAAAACTGAAAACTTATCAACTGAAACATTCTAAAATTTTGTAAAATCCTGTAAAATAAAGAAATTGTCCTAAAAATGTTCTAGATAATTTTTCGACAAATCTGAAATTTTCCAATTTTTTTTCATTGTCTCAAAAAACCTAAGAAAATTATATTTATATAAACTTAAAAACAAATAAACTTGAAATATAGTTATATTAGTTATTCGAAATTTGTGTTTTGTATTGAAAATTATTCATCTCTTTTGGTAGAAATTTCATTTTTTTGGTTCAAAATGTAACTGTTTAGTTGCAAATTAATCTGTTTTGTTTGAGGATTCAACTATTTCGTTGAAAATTCGTATTTTTGGGATGAATTCAGCTCTTTTTGATTTCAATATAAAATCTTTTTTGGTTGAAATATCAACTATTACAGTTTTCTTTGAGAATTTATATTCTTTGGTTGAAAATTCAACTGTTTGGTTGAAAATTAAATTTTTTGTTGAAATTATGATTTGACATATCTGAAATCTTCAAAAATCTTTTTGAATTTTCTCAAGAATTTGATGAAAGTTATATTTATATAACCTTAATACAAATAAACTTTGAAAATAAGTAGCAATTCGAAATTTTTGTTTTGTATTACAAATTATTAACGTGTCATTTAAATAAATAACACGAGAATTCTAGATCAATATAAAAAATCTATAAGCCCTATCTCACATTACTCCTTTCCTCACCGAGCGAGTCACGCCTACCCCGAAAGGGAAATGGTTTAATGGTATAATAATAATGATTATATATACATACATATATATATATATATATATATATATATATATATATATATATATATTATATAATTATTATATATACGCCTGGCGCGCGATTGAATTCATGTTATTAGTTTATCAAAAAAATTGCATGAGTTACTTTCAGATCAGAAATAATTAATCGGAGATGCAGTTGTTCTAACCATATTTTTTAAAGAATAGCATTTTCATTATTTCTGAAAAAAACCGAATGGCCGTTTTAATTGAAGAAAAAAATTCCCAGTCATTTCCCGGTTTGAAAAAAATTTTCACGGCAAATGAAATTAAAAAATACGAAAATTTAAGTTTAAAAAATTTTTTATTTTAAATTGAATGCAATCAAACTGTATTATTTTTAACTTATATATATTTGTTGAATAGTTAAAAATTTTCTGGTTAAAAAACATGAATTCACCCTATCATTTTCAATGCTTTAAATTGAATAATGAGTCAATAAATTTGTACATTGTTATTTATGGATTAAAATTCAACACTTTCAGTTACAAATTAAAGATTCAAAAATGGAACAATTAAAATTCTAACGTTAAAAGTTTAAATTTGGCACCCTGAAATTTTAACCATTCAAGGCTTTCAATTTCAAAGAATTCATCTTCAAATTGTTTAGTTTTGATGATCTTCGACTTGATATTCCCTTTAGTCAGGATATAATGAATATTTAACATTTCTGGTTTATTGTTATAACATAAATTCGTTATAACTTATATATTTATTTTTATATTGTTATAAAAGATATAATTATTAATTTTACATTTTGCGTTTAAATATTGCTCGCATTAAATGAACAGTCAAATATTGATAAATAATAATAAATTGTTCTTTTTTTAATTAAAAAATTTCAAATTGAATCTGACAAAAATTGAACATTTCAAACTGAAACAGTATTTGAATAGGATTTGAAATTGAATAAAAACATTCAATTATTTTAAAATCGAGAATAATTTATAAAGTTTCAATCGGACGTTTACATTTGTTTAACTGCTAAGTCTTTCGAATTGAAATAGTTCAGTTTTCCACTTTAAAATCTGTAAATTATTTAATTTTAAACAGATTTTTAATACTCGAACGACAGATCAATTAAAAAAATTATTTTATTTATATTTACAGTTGATCAACTTAAAAACGTTTTTTACCAAAAATGTCATACTCTTTTCATTTTTAATCGTGTAAGTCTCATTGATGTAAATGTCTAACTGTCTAACTGAGTTATTTCATAATTGAAAAAGTTAACAATTAAGATAAAATTTTAAAAAAGTTGAAATTAAACATATTTTAAATTGCATTATATCACATGATATGAAACTTGTGATATTTCAAGTGATTAGATAGGTTTTTCTTTTAAAAATTTGCAAAATTCCTGGTCAAAAAATAAATTCACTATTATTTCCCGGGTTTTCCCGGTCTCAAAGAATTCTCGGTCATGAAAAATATTGTTCTTTTATATTCTGAATAGAAAAGCACAAGTTGCTAGAAATTGTCAGTGATATTGTATATTTATCGTAATAGATTTGTGAACGTTTAAGCTCTGTATGTGTATACAAACCTAAAAATTTGACGATATAAAAAATAAACCTGAAAAAAAAATTCAAAATTTTTTAAAAGAATACAAATTGCTAAAACGGGACAAAGGGCCTCAAAATTCCAACTAATCAAATTCCATCATATCCGCTACATCCGGCTGCGGACATTCTCTGTACCAAGGATCTTCAAGTTCCCAAAGATCAGGATTTATATTTTCTCTTCCTGGCGGTACAAATGTTGAAGCAACTGGAGGATAAGTTGTGGTATCAAAGAACCTTTCCAACTCATCAATATCGGTATGTCTGCAAGAATAATAAGGATCATTCTTTTGTGGAATGGGAGGCATGGAGGCTCTAATTCTTGAAAGACATGGAATGATAGTTCCATCCTCGTCCTCTTCAAATGATATGTCCCCTTCCATTATATCCTGATCAAGGGGAATATCAAATCGAAGATCATCATCTTCAAGTGTTGCTGCTGCTCGGGCAAATTCTTCATCAATTCTTCTCTGCGCTTCTCTTTGAGCCTGGGCTGCTTGAGTTCTTTTTAGAAATTCTCTGGCTGTAGCTACTGATGGATGACATCTATCGTATTCAACTTGAAAGATAGGATCGTTTAGGTCCGGTATTTTGTGAAGGTATCTTTGAGGCGGTTCGGGTTGTGAAAAGGGTGGAGCTACTTCGTCTGCTATGTTTACCTACAGGTTTCGGGTTTTTTATTTATTATTGGCAGAATATTTTAGATACTTTATAGAAGGTTTTGGATGACTAGGAATATGTTTTAGCTTACCGCATTGCCTGAAACGTTAGCAACAGACAAGACGAATTCTCTCCTAGCTTGCTGGAGATCTTGAAGCTTATTTTGTACAGCTTCAGCTTCGATGACATCCTGTTCATCGAGCGTTTCTTGTATGACTTGTATCGAACGATTTGCAGCCGTAGCAGTCGTTTTAGGAATAGTAGTTGTTGGTACACTTCTTTGAATTCCATTACGTTCACCTTGTGCTCCTCTAGCCTGATGTTCTCTGCTCTGCATCATCTTCCGGACAATTGGACTCCTCATCGCTGCTTCCTAAATATGAATGTATCAAAGAGAAAAGGGGCGATTCACAAAATACGTGATATATATTAATGTTCTCTTTATTTTCAAGTTCTAAACGAGAGGATTTGAAACTTCAAAGCTATACTTGAAGAGCTCCTTCAGGGTGCCATTTTCGTGGAGGAAGTCTTTCTCTTCCAGCTCTAACATCTCCACCAATGGGAGCAGCAGTTCTTCTTGGGCGTCTAGAAGCTGCAGCTTCTTCTTGGCATTTTTTTTGTTCTGCCTCCAGACGTTGTTTCTGAGCATGCTGCAAACGAGCCATCATCGCCTTGGTCAATCCGGGTTTGGTGAAATCAATTCGTTTAGCAGCAGCCGGTGGAGGTCCGAGCTTTGACAGGCCTGTTCTTTCGCGACGTGAAGGACAAGGACCCACATCTCGAACTGGCGATTCTTCTCGTATCCTTTCCCTCGCTGCTACTGATGTTTTTTTTTGACGCATGGCCTGTGTTCTTGTAAGGCCTGGTCTGCATGGTCCACGTGCACCTGCCCCAGAAGTTGCACCGAGTCTTGTCCCTGGATTCCGACTTGTCATTCTCTTTCCGACTGGCTTTTGTTACCTAAGATGAAAGTCCAAAATTAGATGCTAAAATCGGATGGAAGAAGTCAATAATTTGCCTATAAATAATTATTTATAATCCGATATATAAATTTTTCTGTCATTTCTGCAACGACTTTCAGGATACACTACCGGCGGAAATTATCGCACGCCTGTTTTTTGAGTTGTTGCTAAAGTGTCATAATTTTTATAACATTACCATGATCATTTTTTCCTCATAATAGTATAAAAAGTAATAAAATTCTGCTTCCAATGAGCGCAAGTTGAAGGCAAAATGTCAATTTTATAAAAAGATGTAAAAAATCGTCAAATTTCGATGTTTTTGAAAAATTGAAACAACTTTGGAAATGAATTTAAAGGCCAGTTTCCACAATATTTTGATAATTTATTAACATATTTTTAGAGTTTTTCAAAAAAATGCAAAGTTTAAAAAATATATGAATACTTTTGAGAATGAGCGCAAGAATTTAAGAAACTGTTGATTATTTCCAGAGTTGTTTCAATTTTCTAACAAGCCTTCAAAACTTGGGCTTGTCAGACGCAGAATTTCTTGGACTCTTTTTGATAAGACTTTATGCATATATTAAGATGAGTAAGGTATTTTTTTAAAAATAATTCTTACCTTTTATAGATGCTACCCTTTATCTCGGAGCATGCGGTCGATTTTTTTTAGTTTTTAATAATTTAGGTTCAGTTTTTCCAAATATTTGGCCTCATGATGATATTGGTGAATTGAAACTCTGCAATTGGAAATTGATTTTGCAAGTTTATAAATTAAAAAAAAAACATTTTTCTATTAGAATAAAATACTTACGGGAATTTTAAGGGACAGAAATTTGGAGTTAAGTTTTTGCTAAAGGAGGTTGTGTCTTTTTTAGAGACGTCATCTCGTGTTTTTGACGTAAAGCTTGCAGAAAAAAATAAATGAGGGTATTAATCATAGGCGGTAAAATTTTAATTTTAAATTTTAGCTAAACCATTATCAAAAATAGATCAATTATTCTCCTTAAAATTTGGATCAAGAGTCACTTCAGGTTTTTGCCTTATCTGAATAGAATTTGTTTATAACTTTTTGTATTTATAATCCAACACTGATTTTTGATATCACAAATTTATTTAATGATTTTCTTATTTATGATAAAAATCGCGTAATTTAAAATGATAAAAAATTGTTATTTTTTTATAACCGAGTTTCTAATCAATTTTATTTTTGCACTGCAGAAAATGAGGTTTGAAAATTCCTAGAGTTCCTTATTCTGTTCCTCATGTTGGCATGCCTACTGTAAAGTGACGTTTCGACAGGCTTACCACTTTTTGACATCATCTTCATCTGCTGTAGCCTGTAGCACAACACAAAATTCTCTTTTAATCCTGTTAATTATATTATTAATGTTTAAGCAATGCCAATCACGCCAGAACATCCAACCTTAATGCCCTTTCAAGATTCTCAACACAGTTGGACTGACGATTTACCAGTGTGCAAACAATCAGGTAAGAAAACATCAAAAACCTAACCTAAAACGTTGCATTGTTTATTTATTTGATCTGTTTTCCTCATTATTAATTTGTAATTGCTTTTCTAGCATTTATTGCTTGAAAAAAGAATATCAATCGAATATTTTTACAATGAGAAATATAATAACTTTTTAAATTTGATATCATAAAAAATGTAAAAACTATTTGAATCTTTGAGTTTTAGGTTAAAAAACGAATATCTATAAATCTCATTGAAAATTTTAAAAATGTACAACCATTAAAAACAAATAAAAATTGGTTATGGGTCATTCCAAAGAGCCATTTAGCTGGCGTTTTTTCCTAATAATACGTGCCCACAACGAAGCATTAGATTTTTGGATTCAGAAGTTTTCGTGAATTTTTTGTTTGAAAAGTTTGATTTTTTCGTCAATTTTGCTTTCCTTTTGAAACCTGCACAAAAGCGGCAATTGATAATAGACATTAGACGTATGTCTAAAACTAAAAAAAAAGTAAGGCCATCTTCAAAGTTGTAAATAAATTGACTAAATTTCACTAAAGTTAAAGAGTTGTCAATTTCTAATTTCCAAGTTCAGCGATCTCTTTTTTTCTATAAAGTTATAAGGTATATTATAATAAAAAAAATTTCATGAAAATAATTTTTTGTTAACCCTTTGTTTTTCTCTGACATAAATATTTGGAAGCCTAAAAAAGCTACTTTTCATTAAATTGACCAGTTTCACAGTTTTTATGATTTATTTGGAGAAATATTGCTTTTATATGAAAAAATTCTACAGAGAAATGGTGTTTTTTGTAAAAATACAACTTTTTTATATACAACATTTTTTTGTAAAATCATTATTTTTCGCTAAAATCGATCGGATTTAATGTAGTCAATAGTTTAAGAGTGACACTACTGACTTAATAGTGACTGACTACTTAATACTATAAGAATGACACTTTTTACAAGAAAAAAAATGTTCCTTATAGTTTTTCTTTTATATTATCAAGAAAGGTGTTGATCTTTCATCATGCACTTTCGTAACATTCTTAAAGATCTTGAAAACACACAGTTATTTTGTGTGAAACATTTTTCTCTATAATCAAAAATTTTCGAAAAAAAGCAATTTTCATTCTAAAAAATGTTTGATTTTTGGGGGTTTTGTTGTATTTTGTGTGTGAAAAAGGTTTAGAAAAAAATTCCAGATAATAATAAAGGTTAATTTTTATTATATTTCAATAGAATGCGTATGTATTGATAAATTAAATTTGCAGGGACTAAAGGCAATTTGCCAAACAGTTTTTTGCAAGTAAGACAGTGTAATGCAAATATATTACTGTGTCGAATGCATTTTAAATCAGACAGGTTCTACACTTGAATTTGCAGAATCTCTCGGGGACGAAATATGTTGGGTTTTAGAGAAAATTAGGCGATACGTATCTTTCCGATTTGCATAAAAAAAATGTCTACGAAGTTATGCGTATTTGAATTTTGTGCTTTGTTTCTTAAAAAAAACACAAAAATTTTCTTTAAACCTCTGTAAATGTTGACCTAATTGAGATATTTATTGTTTTCTTATTGATTTTTTTTTCTAGAAATATTAAAAGCATGAGGTTTTCCAGACAATTTTTTTTTTCATGTTCTAATGAAAAAAAAAATAAAAAAGGTTTTCTGGAAAACCCCACCTTTTTTATTCTTCTAAATATTTTTAAAAAGTTTCTGCTAATAGAAAAAAGGCATCCTATATCAGCTTCATTGGAACTAAACCATTTTCGAGGCCGGGATAATTTTTTTCCCTAAAAATATTATTTTTGAATGTTTCTCGTAAACGATGCCAGATATCGCAAAAGAGCAAGAGGTATTTTGCATATAATCTTTTTAGGCGTACAAACTTTTATCTCAAATTTTGTTTTATCTGTCTTTATTTGTGAGGATAAATTGAAAATTCCATTTTATGACAAAAATCTCCTGGCCACAAAAGTTATTTATCCCGCATAAAACTCACAGGATGTATTTCCTTATGAAAGTACAAATTCAGGAAAAAATTGGCAAAAAACATAAGTGTGAGTTTTTTAAGAAGTTCGGCTTTTAATATTTTCAGAAAAACAGCTGCTATTTTGTTAATTTTGAACCATTTTTTTGTGGATTTCGAAAGACGACAATCAACGCTATCGAAACCAAAAAGAAAACGATAAATATCTGAATTAGGTCATAATTTATGTAGGTTTAAAGAAAAAATTTGGGGTTTTTTGAAAAAAAAAGCAGAAAATTCAAATTGTAGACATTTTGTTTATCCTAATCAGAAAAATACATATCATCTAATTTCCTCTAAAAACAACATATTTCGCCCCTGAGAGATTCTGCGACTTCAAGTGTAGAACCTGCCTGATTATCTGGAATTGTTTTCTAAACCCGCTTCACGAAAAATACCAAAAAAACCGAAAGTCTAAAATTTGTTAAAGTCAAAATTGATTTTTTGCCAAAAACTATGGATTGTAGAGAAAAATATCGAACACAAAATAGTTGTGGTTTTTTAAAATCGTTAAGCCTGTTATACAAGTGCATCATGAAAAATCAATAACTTTCTTGATAAATTAGAAAGACTGTAAGAAATTTTTTGTTTTCATACAAAAAACTAATGTAACTCTTATACTATTGACTACATAAAAAAATATTTGATAGAACAAATGTGTAATTTATTGAGATCTACATTTTTTGTGCATAATATTTGTCTCAAACAACACATACTTTTGAAGGTCTAGTTCGTTTTTTAATAAAAATCGTAAAAAATCAGTTTCATTTTCATTTTTGGCAGATTTTATCGAAAAATCATGATTTTACCAAAAAATTGTGCACACTAAAAAGTTGTATTTTTATGAAATGCACCATTTATCTGTAGAATATTTTTATATAAAAGCAATTTTTTTCCAAATTAATAATAAAAACCGAGAAAATAGAGGTCGTTTCCAAAATTCACTGTACCGCAGAAATTAAAATGCACAGAAAAGCCTCTCAGGCTTTTTTTGTACAAGTTTGAGTGTATGAATTTACGTATAATACTCACATATAAAGTTTGGACTATAGCAATTTAATCGATGTGAAAATGGTGGTAAAAATTAACTTTCTAGCCTTATAAATATCTGTGTCAGAGAAAAACAAAGGATTCAGTGAAATTATTTGCATCAAACTTTTATTTAGTATAATATACCTTATAACTTTATATAAAAGCTAGATCCCTGAATTTGAAAATTATAAATTGGCAGCTCTTTTAACTTTGGTGAAATTTATTGAATTTATAGACAACTTTGAAGATGGCCTTATTTTTTAGTTCTTAACATACGTGTATGGTAAATATTTTTAAAAATATTTTTCCTAATTTTTTTTTAATTTCTCGTTAATTTCTAATTTGTGCGTTTTTCTAATCTAAGTCAAGGTCAAAATGAGTATTTTTGGGTTTGAGTGATGGATGATACTAGGGTCTGTGGACACAATGCTTATGTCTCGAAAACAACCGGAAGTGGGTATATTTCTTTTTCGACGAAAAAGTATAACACGTGCGCTATGGCACTCGCAAAATTCAGATGCGTTTTTCGCGAAAAGCAGTTTTTTGAAGTTCGAACTTGAAAAATGCCCGGGCGACTCATTTTTCAACCTGACGGGTTCATCTTGGGCCTAAAGTGTCGGAAATTTTAGGCTATACGACCCTATGCGTAACTACATACCGGCCATAAAGGCCATTTTCATGCAGACGCCCACATGTTTTTGTTAACTTTATTTCCAAGCTATTTTTTATTTATAGGAGTAGGCTTTTCTACTAATCAAATCTATCGAGAGGACGGATGTCGACAAGAAGAACATCCCTTTGAAGATCGCAGCTTTCATTTTCGCTATGATGATTCAACATTTCTGTATGGCGTTTTCGACGGCCACGAAGGAACCAAAGCTGCAAATTTTGCCTTGCAACGTATGGCTGCTGAAATTTTATTGGGGCAGTTGAGTGGGAAAAAAACTGACGAAGAAGTTAGAGAAGTTCTTCGGTAATAGCCTTTTTTGTAATTTATATCTTGTATTATTGTAATTAAATATTACACCATCAAATTTCAGTTCGAAGAGTTTAAAACCGTATGTACTAAAAAGTATTGAATTTAATAAAAATGTATTGTTTTTCATCTTCTAGTCAAGCATTCATTGCTGTCGAAAGAGGATACTTGGATTCTATAGGAGACATTTTAGCAGAACGCGCTAGTTTACAGTTTGATATTCCCGACGGCCTGAACTCGTACGAAACTTACCAAAAGTTTCCTCATTTGGTTAGCTAACTTCTATTTTCCTTTCTAATTGACTACCGAACTTTCACAATAGAATATATTAACAATAGATGTTTTAAAATTAATTTTTTTTTAATTTTATTTTCTACAGGTTGATAAATTGAACGCCTTAAATTGTGAATTATCTGCTGGAACGAGTGCAGTAGTAGCTTTAATACACAGTGGACGATTATACGTTGCTAACGTCGGAGATAGCAGAGCTTTACTCTGCAAAACTGACAGTAATCAAGTTTTAAGGGTCGTTCAACTCAGTATTGATCATGATTTGAGGAATGAAGACGAATTACTGCGATTGTCTCGACTCGGTCTTGATGACAAGTCCATTCGACAAGGTATTCTGAATGCCAATTTTATCCCAAAATACAACTAAAAATGAGCCAGAATTCGGTCTCGGGTCGCCCTGAGCCACTAAAATTTGCCGCCCTTTTTTCAATTTTCGTTGCTAGTTTTTTTCTATTGCAGAGTTGACCCGCAAAAAAAGACAATCCTAGTAAAAACAGACGAGTTCTGCAATAATACAAAAAATCCAAGCCGCCGTGCCACCTCTGAAATTTGCCGCTCTTTTTCAATTTTCATGACTACTTTTCTTATTTGCAGAGTTTACAAGCAAAAAAGGCAATACAAGTGGAAACAGACGTGTTTTGTAATAATAAAAAAAATGGGTCTCCGTGACGCTCGCAAAAATTTAACTCCCCAGATCATGGCCTTTTTAGTCTCCGGTGTAAATACCGCACACTATAAAAACTGTTCTGATAATATATAAATAAATCCTAAATCGACACCTCCATACCGATGTGAGCGGTATGGAATGGAGGCGTCGAAATGGAACTTGAATACTTGATTCAATAAATTGGCTAAATAACTTGGGTGCCGTCCAGAAACTACGTTACGAATTTGAGAGAGGAGTGGGTCGCGCCAAAAACTACATTTGCGACAGGGAGTGGGGGAGGGGGCATTGAAATTAACGTTGCGAAGTTAGATAACGGTTACTATGTTTTCTGATGATAAATTTGAATAAAGTTTGCGAATTTTGCGAAAAACGGCCCTGCAACAAGTTTGAAAATCACTCATATTTCAGACTTCACACTCTTTGTTCTAATCACCTCTTTTCCCCTTTTTAAAAAATTCTTCCTTTTTATCCTGTTTTCAAGAAACGTAAACTTCTTCTTGTTTTTTTCGCTTTAATGCGAACTGAATTAATAGAAACTAAAAAGAAAATCCAACTATTTCTTGTTCGGAGTTCATCTCGTTTGGTTAAAACTCCTACTATTTGGTTGAAAGCGTGATTATTTTGTTGAAAATGCAACTATTTTTTTAAAAAGTAATATTTTTTTAGGTAAAAATTCAACTATTTGGTTGAAAATTTCTCTTTTGTAGTTAAAAATTCAACTATTTGATAACAAATTATTGTTTTTTGTTGATAGGTCGTCTTTTTTGGTGGAAAAGGAAAATTAATCTTCATGGTTGAAAAATGATCTTTTTTTTGGTTCAAAATTCAACTATTTGATTAAATGTTGAAAATTCATTTTTTTAAGATTCATAATTTTACTTGCAAATTGATCTCCGGTTGAAAAGTGACTGTTTTGTTCAAAATTTGTTTTTTGTTTGTTTGAAACAACATTTTCTTAATTGAAAATTTAGCTATTCAAAAATTGGTTTAAAATTGATATTTTCAATTGAAAATTGATCTTTCCTAGTTGAAAATTCAATAATCCATGTATTTTGTTGAAAATTTGTTTTTCTTTTGTTCAATTCAATGGTTTTTAATTTAAATTAACATTTTTTTGGTTGAAATATCAACCATTACATGTTTCGTTGAGAATTCATCTTTTTTTTGTTGGAAAATCTACTACACGGTTTAAAGTTTAAATACTTTGTAAAAAGAATTTTTTTGGTTGAAGATTTATCATTTTAGTTGAAAATTCAACTGTCTAGTTATAAAATCAACTATTTAGTTGTAAATTAACTTTTTTGTTGAAAATTGAGCTTGTTTTGTAGGAAATTCGATTTTTTGGCTTCGAAATTCAACAGTTTGTTAGTAAATTAAACTGTTTGGTTTAAAGTAAACTTTTTTGTTGAAAATTCACATTTTTCGTTGAAAATTCACCTTCTTTGGTTGAAAGGTGAACTACTTTGTTAAACATTCATTTTTTTTAAGATTCACCTCTTTGGTAGAAAATGTAACTATTTTATTGGAAATTCGTTTTTTTTGTTAAAACTTAATTTTTTATCTGACAATTTAACTATTCTATTTTTTGTTAAAAATGTATCCTTTGAAGGCGATAATTCAACCAATGTATTTTGTCAAAAATTTGGCATTTTGGGTAGAAAATTAATCCTTTTTGTTGAAAATTCATCTTTTTGTTTGAGGATTCGACTATTTTGTCGAAAATTCAATTATTTTGTTAAAAATCTAATTTTTTTGTTAAAAAATAAACTAGTTAAAGTCATCTTTTTTGGTCGATAATTCAACTGTATTGTTAAAAATTCATCCTTTTGGATTGAAAATTAATCTTTTATGGTAGAAAAGTCATCTTTCTTGGTTATAAATGAACTTTTTTGTTGAAAATTAAACTGTTTTCGAAAATTTTCGTCTTTTTGGCTTGAAAATGTTCTATTTGGTTAAAAGTTCAATTATTTTATTGAAAATTCATCTTTTAGTTGTTAATGCAACTGTTTAGTTAAAAGCTAAGTTTTTCAAATTGAAAATTCGTCTTTCTGGGTTGAAAATTCATCTCTTTTGGTAAAAAGTCTGTATTATATTTCGACTTTTATTCTTAGAAATTTAAAACGTTTCATTTTGAATTCAATATGGTATCTACATTAATTTTATTTTAAAGAATTTATTCCCCTATTTCCATGCAAAATCACCCTATTCCCCATGTATTGACAGTATTTTGGGCTGCGAAGTCTGATATTTTTAATTATTTTTGATATTGGCAACTGAACTCACTAGGAATGTGAAAAAAAGCAGAATAAACGTGAAATCTGTGTTTCGCCAACGGCTACGTTACTTTTGGAGGGGTTGGGGGAACGGGAAAAATAGCCTCAAAATGGTAATGTAGTTTATGGGTGGCCTCTTATTTAAATTAGCCTTCTACTTATTTATGAATTCGTTAATTTATTTCTTAAGGATCTCATCTAGGAAATCAAGAAAACACCCGATGTCTAGGAAACTATTTAGTGAAAGGTGGCTACAGAGAATTTGAGGAACTAGCTCCAGCCAGTGTAGAACCAATTATCGCTGAACCAGAGATTCACGGGGGAATTGAGCTCGATGATTCCTGCAGGTTTTTGCTGCTCATGTCCAGAGGTCTTTACAAAGCTTTGGAAGAGGCGACGAAAACAGAACAAGTTAACAAAGAACTTGCTCTTATGGCTGTTGAACAGGTTCGTAACTCAAATGAAAAAAAATCGCAGAAATCAAATTCCCAGTAATTGAAAAGCTATCCAATTGCTTGAATTAATCATTTTTTTCAGTTTCGTGTGCAGTCAACTCTAACAGGTGTTGCACAAGCCGTTGTCGACAAAATAGTGAGAATTCACCACGATGTCAACATGAGTAATTCTCCAAGTATAGTGACAAGTGGAAAACGAGAGGACATAACTCTCTTGGTTAGAAATTTCAATTTTCCTCTTTCCAATGCCTTGAAGAGTCCAACTTCTCCGTCCGTTCGATTTGATCCCGTTGTTCAAACAGCTCTAGTACTTAATTCGCCAGATCAACAAGACAGTTTCAGCACCGGGACTCAAATGATGAATGAAAATTTCGATGCCTTCACCGCCACAACTTCCACGACTTCAGATATTTATCCACCTGTTGCAGCCCCAGTGACTAAAAACGCAAAGATCAAACCTTACGTCGATTTTTCTGAGTATTATCGCAACGTTGAGAGAAGAAGAGAAGAGGGTACGTTACCGGCTGATATCGACTTCTGACTTGGGAGCTTTCTATTTGTTCTATCGTGTTTTATACGATTTCTATAAAGACTGAAATAGGGATTAATAACTTTAGATCCAGGGAGTTTATTTGTAAGTAGAGTTAAGTTCTGCGTTTTACTTAATTTTAGATTAATTTAAATTTGTGTTAAATTGTTACTTCATAAAAGCCTTTCATTATATATTGGTTTTCTTTTATATAAATATTTATTGAAAAGATAGGGCTCGAATCGTGCGACTTTTTTCGACTTTTATTAACAAATGCGACTTTTTAAAGAAAAAATTATACCATTTTAATTGAGGATATTGAAAATTCAATAATTTTTCATTAAAGATTTATGCTTAGAAACTTTTTAATTAATAGCGTTAGAAATTTAACCATTTCTAATTTCGCTAATCCGTATTAAAGTGATAATTTTTTCAAATGGCAAGCTTTAACAGTTGTACGTTCTTAAGTCAGAATCGTTTAAAATCGAATAATTTCACATTCAATTATAGCCTTAACAATCTTTCCCGTTTTTATACAGAATTCTCTTTTACTCTGTTTTCACGAAACTTCGCCTTTCTCCCTTTTTATTGTTTTTTCGCTTAAATGCGAACTGAATCAATAGAATTCAATAAGAAAATTCAACTATTTTTGGTTAAAAGTTCATTCTTTTTGGTAAAAAAAATCAACAATTTTGTTGAAAAGTCATCTTCTTGGTCGAAAATTTAACAGATTTGTTGAATATTCGCCTGATTGGATAGAAAATTCAACCTTTTGGATTGGAAATTCCTCTTTTATGGTAGAAGTCATTTTTTTGGTTGAAAATTCCTCTTTCTTAGTTAAAATTGAACTGCCTTCTAAAAAAACTCGTCTTTTTGGCATGAAAATTAAACTATTTGGTTAAAAATTCATCTATTTTGTTGAAAATTTATCTCTTTTGATTGAAAGTCCAACTATTTGGTTGTAAATCCAACTTGTTTGATTAAAAATTAGTACTTTTTTGTAAATTCTACTATTTGAATAAAAATTGTTCTTTCTTGGTTGAAAACGATCTATTTGTTGAAAATTAAACTTTTTAGGCTGATCATGCGTCTTTTTGGCTTGAAAAATCAACTTTTAATGCTGATAATTCGTCTTTTTGGATTGAAAATTACACTATTTGCTGGAAGTTTAATCTTTTTTATTTCAAAATTCGACCTTTTGGTTGAAAATGCAACTATTTGCGCTAAGATTGCAATTACTTTGTTAAAATTTATCTCTTTGCCTAAAAGTTCTCAACTATTTGGTTGCAAAGGTTTGGTTGCATTTTTTTTAATTCACCTATTTGATTAAAATTAATATTTTGGGTTTAAAAGTCAACTGTTTTCTAAACCATTCGACTTATTAATGATCAAAAGTAATGAAAATGATAAACTTCTCTCATTTGAAAATAATGAAAGTTGACAAGTTTAACAGTTCAGAAAGAAATATTTAAACCCAGATTCATAATCCTTCAAGCTGATTTAATATTTTCAACAATTTGTTTTAACTTTAATGTTTATTTTAATTGTGCAAAGTTTATTTGAAGATCAATCAGAATTATGTACTCTATGTACATAAATAAAGTTATTATTTCAGTTACTCAGTATCTGATCCGAGCCCTGAATGTAGAATGCTTTGCATCAACTCAAATTCATTTAAATTGCTACAACGTTATAAAACAATTCTTTCTGACTCTATGAAAGGAAATTTAAAAATAGGACCTGCTTTGTAAAATTTCCAGTTCTTCTAGCAAATGAAAAAAATTTAGTCTACATGGATACTTTTATTCAAAAGTTTTGTAAATAATAAAATGAAGAAAATGTCTTGAGAAATCAAAAGTTAGTAAATCTTAGTATTATATTATTTATAATAGAGCGACAAGAATAGATTTTTGCAAATGATTTTTTATTAAAATTACACACATATTTTCGAAAGATTACGTTTTTTTACGGATGAGACTGATGAGAGGCGGACATACATTGTAATAGACGAAGAAACTAATGGGAATGTGTTACAGATATTTAGTGGGCATACACTTGAGCCTTTCGTACGCGGCCTTTTCCAGGCATTCTCTGTGATCGGGATGTGCAATTTGGATTATAGCATTCGCTCTCTGTCGTAAAGTTTTACCAAAAAGTTGTGCTATTCCGTGTTCCGTTACTACGTAATGAGCGTGTGCTCTCGTCGTCACGACACCACCACCTACAAGATGATTTTTTTAGAAACTATTATAGTTATTGAAAATATTAGGAAAGCAAGTTTAATTCAAAACTGATCATAGAATTATTAATTAACAAACAAGGGTAAATTCAATCAACTCAAGGAGCTTTAGTTATTTAAATATTTTTTAAAGTTACAACCAAATTAGCAGTTCGTTCAATCAGTTTACATCTTTGGATTCTTCTCTATTCTTCTCAATTTTGTCGATTATTTTCTAATTGAATGTTTCAATTTACATTTAGTGAATAAGAAGGAAATTTTGAGGAGGAATTTAAAAATTAATTTCTTTTAGAAAGTAAAATTACAATTTTGGAAATTGAAACCTGACTCCGAGATCTAGATAGAGTTACGAATTTTCAGATTACTTTCTGAGGAAGCTTTAAAGTTTAAATTTCTTCAATTAAATTACAAGAATTTTTTTTACCAGATTTAAGTAGAGGATGTATTTTGCTTTCTCCTGTGCTCGTTATTGAAGGAAAGGCAATTATCGATTTTCCATGACCATCTTCACACATCGCAGCTCCTCGGCCGAAATCTAGCTGTCCACCAAAGCCAGAATACATTCTACAACCCAGACTGTCTTGAGAAACTTGACCAGTAATGTCCATTTCAATAGCAGGATTGATTGAAACCATTTTTGGTTGCATCGAAATCACTCTTGGATCGTTTACATAATTGATTCCCAACATTTCTGGAAAAATTTTATCATAACTTCCAACTTCTAATTTACTATATTTTTTTTTAATCATCACTTACCCACGAATGGATTATTATGAATAAAATCATAGAGTTTTTTAGTCCCAATAGCAAATGATCCAATGATGCGACCTTTGTGCTTTGTTTTCATTTTATTAGTGACTACACTTTTCTCCACCAGGTCCACCATTCCATCACTGAGGATTTCTGAATGGACTCCAAGATTACTGTGAGTATGCAAATTACACATGACAGCCTCAGGAATATTTCCAATTCCCATTTGAATTGTAGCACCGTCTTCTATCAAGTATGATGCTATTTTTTTCCCGATTTCTACCTCTAATTCATTAGGTGGTCCAGCATAAACACAGGGCAGAGGACAATCGTATTTCACTGCCCAGTCTATATGACTCGAGTGAATTACAGAGTCTCCAAAACTTCTCGGCATATGTTCATTTACTTGAGCTACATAAATTTTAAAAATACTTTTTTATCCTCAGGGAATAATAGCTTTCAAAATTGAAACGTTTCCACTTAAGGATCTTATTGAAAAAAATGGTGGCAAAAACGATAATATTTTTTTATTTCAGATTGAATACTTTATAAATTTCCAATCCCAATTTGACCAAAGTACTAAAATTGTTTTGGTTTGGAACCCTATAAGATAACCATTTAAATAAAATATATTGAATGATTTTGAATCGAAAACGTTCCAAATCAAACAATTTTAGATTAAGTAAAATTTAGAGAAAAAAGGACAGTATTACGAATGGAATGAAAAGGAATTGAACTTGTATAATTTCTAAATAAAAGGGTTTAAAATTGAAAAATTTCAGACTAAAAGTGCGAAAATTGGACATTTTCATTAGAAAGGAGTTGCAATTGTATTATTTCTAATTCAACGCGTTTAAAATTGAACAATTAGTTTGAATTGAAGGATCTCGAAATTGAATGGTTTCAAATTAAAATTTCGAAAATAGGACAATTTCAAAACGTTGAATATTGAATATTTTCATATTCGAATTTTTAAAATTGTACTATTTCTTATACAAAGCGTTCAAGATGAAATTTTTTTCGATTGAAGAATCTCGAAATTCAATAAGTTTAGATCACAATTATAATATTATTATAATATAATTTTACATTAAAATTGACTAGACAAATTTTTCCCTCAAACCCTTTTAAATTTCAATTATTTTAAGTAAACTTAAATCGTTTAAAAATGAACGTTTTTCGAATCGTTAATTTACTTTTCAGAATTCAACTATTTCAATTTTAATTGAAAAATTAAAACTTAGGAAAGGAAAAAATTGAAAATTTAGCGTTCAACATAAAAATTCAGAAATTTCAGGTAGCTTAATTTTGATCTATTTTGATTTTGAATAAAAATTCTTTTAACTTTCATTTTAAGTAGTTAAATTTTTAACACTTGCACTATTTTAAGATTTTCAATTCAATTCAATTTGAAATTTTGCAATGTTGAAAGAGTTAAAAGGGAAATTAATCTGATATTTTTCTATTTGAATTTTAAACTACAACATTGTGATATTTGAAATTGGAAACCTCCAAAAATTAAAAAAATTAAAACCAAATATTTTAAAATTTAAGCTTTTGACGGGAAAAAAAACTTTAGTTGATAAATGATAAATATATTATTAATAAGTATCATAACACGTAGTATCAAGTAAGATTCAAAGTGATTGGATAGATTTTTGTAGTAAAAAATTTTATTTCTTTAAAAAAAATCGATCTCATTTTTATCGTTTGAAATTGAAGAATTTTAAATATTGTAAACCTTTAAAGTTTATTTATTCTGAAAACTTCGAAAATTATATGCTTTTCTAACTGGAAACTTTAAAAATAAATGAATTCAAAGTTGAATCGTTAAAAATTAAACAATTCAAACTTTGTTTAATAATTGAAGCATTCTTAAATTAGTTCACCTATTAAGACTTTCAATATTAAACTGTAAAAGATTGATTTATTGAAGTTTGAAATTGTCTCAAAATTATATATTTCCCATCTAGAATCATTTCATTTTGAACAATTCCAAATTAATTATTGAACTATTAAGGCTTTCAGTTGCAAATTTTCAACATTTAATTTCAAGTCTGACAGTTTTTAATTCTTCAATTAAGCATTGTAAAACTTGAGCGTTTTTAATTTGAAATTGCCTATTCTCGAAATTTTATTCTAACCTATTCAATTTTGAATTCTCAAGCATTAAAGAGCTCAATTTTTCAATTGCACGATTTCAAAATCGGGCTTGAAAATAATAGGCATTCAAAACTGTACATCTTGAAATTTTTGACGTTCCAAATTTAAAATTGTAGGGGCTTTAAAATTAAAATGGTCAAATTGAAGACTTGAAAATTACACATTTTGAACCTTTCAAAATTAAAAGAGCTTAAACTGTAGAATTTCAAATTGGAACCGCAGCCACATGATTTCATATCCCATTAAGCGAGATAAAGCTATTCGATGACTGTTTCTACTTAAATTAATAATAAACATAATTCCCGCTCCTTTGAATAAATAAAAATGACTTAACAAAATAAACAAAAAATCTTACCAATGATGACTTTGGCTGTTGTTAATACAGCTCTAGTGCAATCTACACTCGTCCCTAAAGAGCAAAAACCTCGTGGATCCGGAGGACTGACATGAATCAAAGCAACATCCGGAACCATTCTTCCCTCGTAGAATATCTTGGGAGTCTCATGGTGAAAAATTGGAATATAATCTGCCCTTCCCTCATTTATAGCTTCCCTCAAATTCGATCCAATATACAAGCTGATGGACCTAAAGTGCTCTAAGAACAAAATATGTTTCTTGATTCGTTGATTAATTTATGTAACTCTAAAACTAAAAGATTAATTTCATTAGGAATTTACTTTCAAATTCCGGATGCACGAATGGTGCATCACCCTCCAAACCCAAATGGATCAGTCGGACACCTCGAAGATTAGAACAAACCCCGTGTTCTGTCATTGCCCTGATTAATTCGAAAGGCGTTGCTGATCCTCCCTGAATATATACAAGGTGTTCTGAAAACAAAATATTGTTGAGAAATTACCAATGTCTGCAATTTTTGGTTTGGAAAATTATCTCAAGTATAACAAAAATTTGAGGCAAGAAATCAACACCGTGAAAAGACACCCATAGAGAATTTTATTTTTTCACCTGAATTAATAATTTTTATAGCATCCTCAACGCAAGCCCATCTCGGACATCGTTTCAAAGGCTGGAAAGGTTCTCGAATCCCAGAAACCGATCTGAATCCAGAAAGGCTAATGGATTTTTCAGTTTTCCGCAACTTGTTTAGACTTGCCTCCAGTAAACTCAACATTTTGTTTTTGAATTTCTTTTCCGGTTGGTTGAGAAAGCACACACGTTGTATAAATAACAAATTTTGACCGTACTTTTAAAATTGTGGATTAATCACATTAAATTTTGAGTAATGCATAATCTAAATTTTTGCATTTTTCCACATGTCAATCAGCCAAAGCCGTTGTCATCTACTTTCGATCCGATCTTCATTTGATTTCACGGCGCACGCTCCGATGTTCGCTAAAAACTTGTTTCTGGTAGTATATTCGACATTGAAAGGATAATGAAATGTCAAACAATATATAAGAGGATCCAGAGAATTATGTTTATTCAAATGTAAACAAGGATTTGTTTCTACAATACTGGAATTTAAAAAAATAAAATCGCCCCACGAAATTCTAGGATTAAATATGTACAAATAAATTCGTTATCATGTCTATTTTCCAAGGAAAACTTGAACCTTGGAATCCATTCAGGCTTCCCTTTTCGTATTTCTTTGTTACAATTCTTCTTTTCAAAGATGCAATACTTTGTACCACAATCTATTATCACCGTAGAGAAAACATTTCTAAAAGTATATATAAGTATATATAAAGATATACACACCTCTGATAATAATTCGCGCAAAGTCCCTTTCGTAAGATGTTTTGTACATAAATATCCATACATTTTCCCACAGACTTAGAGGGGCATTTCTATCTGGATCATTAAAGTAATTTAAAAATGAATTAAATATGACGAATTCGTTGACGATATCCAGAAAGTAAAGTTTAAAAATCTAAGCTAAATTATGGCAGATCATGTACATAACAAGGATATTCTAGTAAATTTTTCTATAAAAAATGCCTATGCGTAAGAGACGTGACCCATAATATCAGCTAGATATTCCCTTATATTTTGTACAATGTACATTCACTCTCGTACGGATCCTATTCAGTCGCTGTATAACAGTTATTTCGTAGCGCATAACAAATGACTGATTGCAGATTGAGCGTCGCACTGACTTGGAGCACTTTCCGGCAAGAAAGTTTTAAAAAAAGTCAAAAATACAATAGTTGCTTCGTAAGAGGAACGCACAATGGTGAAGCGTATGTGCATTCAATTACAACCATCACGAAATTCTAGGTGGGTGAATTTTGGCAATAGAAATTTAAGGTTCTGGCATCACTTTCAATCGTTCGAACGCAGATTTTTCCAGTGATTCTCGGTGATTGGGGTGCGCAATCTGGATCAAAGCGTGCGCTCGTTGTTGCAGAGTTTTTCCAAAGAGACTTGCTATTCCGTGTTCTGTGACGACGTATCGAACGTGAGCTCTTGATGTGACGACTCCCGCTCCTGGAAAAATTTAATCAGAATTAAAGATCAGAAAATTATTATTGACTGGCATTATTAATCATTATTATTCAAAATTACAAAAACAAGACTACTATGATTCTAATTTGAAATTGAATAACTTGAAGCGCTTCAAATTTAAGTTTTTAAATTTTAATATTTTTATGTCATCAAGTTTGAAATAAAAATATGCAATTGAATCTTAAAGGCGTGAATTTAAAAAACTAATTTCTTAATTTGTTATGGCTTCAGTCGAAAAGCTACAAATTTAAAAACGTATAGTTTTTAGAGCTTTTTGGAATTTTTCAATTTTACAGGCTTCCATAATTTAAAGTTGAAAGCCTTGAATTTCAAATTGTATAACTTTAAAAGCCTTGTTATTACATAATTCTAAGAACTTTCATCTCAAAATTCTTGCTTTTTGAGGTCGCTTTGAGCTTGAAATTAAACAATTCTCGACTCTCGTTAGTACTAAAATTTTTCAAGTCTGCATATATAAAAATACAAACTGTTCAATTTTGGTGACTTTTCAAAATATTGTACACAATATTAAAAGTGTGCAATTTTGTAGGCTTCATTTTGTATGTGTCAAATTAGGTATTTTCACTATAAACTACCAGCTAACTTCACTTCGTTGAATACTGAGGGGATAACAATGGACCAAATGCATGGGATTTGGTCCGTTTGGCACTATTTTGTTAATATCTTCGTAAAAACTAATTTTTTCTATATAAGTGTATTTAAAAATTAGTTTCTATTTTTTAAGAACTATTTAATGAAATAAGAAAATGATAATAATTATTATTTATAACGCAGATATTACAAAAATAAAGTTTTGTCCCATGCATTTCGTGCCATTGTTTTCCCCTCAGCACTCGACGGAGTCAAGTTCGCTGGCAATTAAGTGAAAATGCCTAATTATTAAATTTTCAACGCTTTGTGTTGGAACCTGGTGGATTTTCAAATTAAAAACAGTAAAGTGCGTAGCTACTAGCGCTTTCAATTTGATGTTCTACAATTTTAGCCATCAATTTAAAATCATACAATTATGGATATTGTATAATGTTAAAAAATTGTAAACTGGAACCCAGTAATTTTGAATTTTTTAATATAAATAAACTAAACACCTTCTTCAAAGCTTTCAGTTTGAAATTTTACAATTTTGAAAGATTACAAAATAAAATTATCCTGTAACTTGAATATGTTTAGTTTTAAATTATTTATTTTGGGAAATTTTTTTATTTAAACTTGTTCAACTATCAAGGCATTCAATAAAATTGAATAATGTGGTAGAATCTAGAAGTTTCTACGTACAGAGAATTCAGAATTGTTTAATGTTTAACGCCAGTAATTTGAAAGGTTCAAACTGACATTAAATTTTTAACGTTTTCGATTTAAAATTATTTAATTGTTGAGGCATTCAAATTAAACCTATTGAAAATCCAATAGAAATGCATAAACTTCAAGGTGAACGGACAGTCAAACAGAATGAAGATAAACATACTTTATTATTATAAATTAAATATTATCATTAGCGAATTATCAGAGGCTTACCCAAATTTAGCACAGGTTGAATTTTGCTGGCTCCTTTGTTCGTAGTCGACCTGAGAGCGATGATTGGTTTTCCACAGCCATCTTCGCTCATCGCAGATCCAAAAATGAAATCTAATTGTCCTCCGAAACCCGAGTACATCCTCGTTCCGATACTGTCAGAGCAGATTTGTCCTGTGATATCAACTTCGATGCAAGAATTAATGGCCGTCATTTTCGGTTGCTGGGCCACTACCCTCGGATCGTTCACGTAATCGACTCTCAACATTTCTGCATTCAAATAAATACAAATATTAAAAAATATTGAAAAGATAGTAAAAACTCGGTTTGAATAATTGAAAATGGCGGTTGGCCCTAGTTGACAAAACTGAAACATACCGATAAAGGGATTATTGTGCATAAAACTGTACAGTTTTTGCGTTCCGACGCAAAAAGACCCCACGATTCTTCCTTGGTGAAGTTTTTTCTTGCTGTTTGTAATACAGCCTAGGTTGACAAGATCCACAACACCATCACTAAACATTTCACTATGTACTCCCAAGTCCTTGTGACTCTTGAGCTGCGAAAGGACAGCATCTGGTATGCTTCCGATTCCAAGCTGCAACGTAGCTCCATTCTCTACGAGGTTTTCTGCGATATGCTTTCCAATTAGCTGCTCCTCTTTACTTGGCTCCTTGGCACCATGAGAAGGCAGTGGATCATCATGCAGAAGAGCAATGTCCAGATGACTTTTATGGATTAATGCATCACCAAAGGTCCTTGGCATATGCTTATTTACTTGTGCTAGGAGAATAAATAAAATGATTAGCAGATATCTTGCAGATTTTCTACTACACAGTTAACGTCAAAAGGGGCAATTTCGGACATGTGGGGTAAATTCGGACACCCCTACATTCCCTAAATTGATAGGATAAATTACTCAACCCGGTTCCAAGAATCTGGAATCAGTTCAAGCCTTAACTGGTTCTAGTTTATGGTTAAAACCACCCACCTTAAGTAATTTAAATTATCAATTTAGGAATGTCCGAATTTATCCCACACGTCCGAAATTCCCCCGTTTGACCTACGCTTTTTAATTATGGTTAATTATATTCGACGTCTCTTACCTACAATGATTTTGGAATGAATTACGGCGGACCTAACGCTGTCGACGCTGGTACCAAGAGAGCAATATCCCATTTCATCAGGAGGAGAAACGTGGATGAGAGCAATGTCTGGCTTGATGATACCCTCGTAAAACAGCTTTGGGATTTCGTGTAGGAAAATCGGAATGCAATCTGCTCTTCCGTCGTTCACAGCCGGCCTTACGTTGCCACCGATGAATAAACTGATTGACTTGAAGTGTTCTGGGTATCACGAAACCGTCTTACTTTAAATTAAAAGATCGAGAAAGTCACTGCAATCGCTGTACAGCCGATTGTTTCTTTAATCATCATAAACGCATTTTATTGATTTCTAAATGAAGATAATGAGTTTTACTTTTATAACCTCAATTTCAGAATATGAAAACATAGTGAAAAATCAATTTCTGAGAAGAAGGTCAGAATATTCAGGGTTACTATAAATCTCAATTTCGAAATTACCTGACTTTTCCCTGACCAAATTTTCATTTTACCTGACAGTTCTAAATTTTTATCTTAAGGGCATGTGACACAGCGAAATACCTATATTGCCGACCTCACTTTATCAGTTAAATGAATTTTTTTTTGTACCTGAGAACTTTTAAAAGAAGTAAAATATCGAGCTGAAACTTTGGAAAATGTATTAGAATACAATAAAGTACGTTAAAGTACTTCATTTGGGTAGGAACTTCACTAAAAATTATTTCCGAACAAATTAAAACTGGGAGCCTATTATCACATATTTTTTCTGAACCTCGAAATTTTTTGAACGTTCGAACTTTTTTTATACATAAAATATCGGCCTCAAACTTTCAGAAATGCAAGAGCCGACAGGAAACTACGTTAAATGCCGTCATTCAATAATAAAAGATCTAAAAAAAATTATTTCAACTAAATCACATCCGACTCTAGGACGAGCCAGCTGTTAGAGCCTTGCGTAGTAGCCGACAGAGGTCGCCCTTTTCGTGCAGCGCCAAGTGCAATAATAATAAAGCGACTTTGAATCAAAAGCAGTTGAATTTAAAAAAAAAATTTTCAACAAATTAAAAAACAGACTAATTTTCAAAGCAAAAAGAGGAATTTTCAAAAAAAGAGTTGAATATTAAGCCAAGAAAGATTTTTAAATCAATAAAGAAAAAAAATCTCATCCTAAATGTTGAATTTTCAAGCCAAAAAGACGGATTCCCTGCAAAACGGTTGAGTTTTCAACCCAAAAATATGAATTTTTAACGAAAAAATTGAATTTTCAACAAAAAAATGCAATTTTTAATCAAATATATGAATTCTCCAATAAAAAAGATAAATTTTCGAGCAAAAATGGAATAGTTACATTTTAAGTTAAAAAAATTAATTTTCAACTAAAAAAAACTAAAAACCAAAGAAATTAATTTTTAACTAAAATGATGAACTTTTAACCAAAACAATAAATTTTTAACCAAATAGTTCGATTAAAATGGATCCAAAAACTGTTTGCATAGGTTTTTATAAGACTATTCATAGTTGCCAAAACACAGTGAACTCGTAGCTGATGTCCTTCTCAATATATCTCAAAATTACTGTTCAGAGCATATTCACATATTTTAATCGTACTATTAAGTTTAATTTCGCTATTCCAAAGTGGACATTGTAACTTTATATGCATTTATTAATACTACATACATGTATTTATTATATTTTTACGTATTTCTTTTATATACCGGTGCGTCAGTTCTATAAGATCTTCACATGGATGCTCACTTGATTGAATTCATAATTCTTTAAAAAGTCTTGACATTTTGGAGACACGGAAAATGTATGTCCTCTTAAGACATCTAAAGGATTCTCTACACTTTTTAGATAAAAATGGGCTACGCTTATGTTCATAGTAAGCAGGAGAATCAATTCACCTCGAGTTTTTGAAAGTCTGGGAGCGTTATAAAATAAACGTTCTTGAAGAGGCAATGGTAGAATTCTCATTATAGCACATATAGATTAAGGTATAAAGGATATCAAGTAGAAAGACAACAAATATATAAGTTAAAATTGGAAGAAAATAAAAAAAATTTAAAACAGGTGATACATAAAAGAATAAAAAAATGTGGCCATTCTACTACTACGTCCATGTCATTGGCTCTGGAGTCAGCAGAAAGTGGTTTCTTAATCAAAATTCAATGTCACATATTCATTACAGTATAGACAATAGACATAGTACATTACAGTACCGGAAGACTTTAATAACACGGAGTTTCAATTTTTTCCATTTACTTCCCTGAAGAACGTAAAAAGTGGAAGTTGAGAATCGGAAATTGGTCAAAAACGGAAAATAGTTCGGTCTTTCTCACATGAGATCTGGGCCCCAGCTTATCGAAAACACATCAAGTAGGACTCAATCGACGCGCAATTGAATAGGCTTTCCAACGGTTTTTGAACTCTTTTTAACTTAATTTCTCGCTGAGATATCCACGAAAAAAAGGTATTCATGTTTTTAATACGATTTTTTTTTAGTGGACTGACAATTCTGGCCGGTACTGTAATATACTCTGCCTACATGGGAATGAATATGTGACATTGAATTTTAATTCATAAACCACTTTTAGTTTGCCCCATGACCAACGACGTGGACGTGGTGGCAGATAGCCACATTTTTTTTATTCCTCACCTGTTTAAATTTTTTTTGTCTTTTTCAATTTTACTTTGGTATAATTTTTTTCTTTCTACATGATATCCTTTATACCTTAATCAAGATTTTCTGTGATGAGAATTCTACCACTGCCTGCTTGAGCCTTAATGATTATGAAGAGTCTTGAAGGACGTTTGTTTTATACCGTTCTCAGAATTTCAAAAACTCGAGGTGAGTTGATTCTCCTGCTTGCTCTGACAATAAGCCTAGCCCATTTTTATCTAAAAAGTGTAGAGAATCCTTTAGAATTTTAACAGGTTTTTCATTTTCAATGTCTCCAAAATGTCAAGGCTTTTTAAAGGATTATTTAATTAAATCAAAGGAGAATCTATATGATGATCTTACAGAACTGACACACCGATATATAAAAGAAATACGTAAGAGTATAATACATTTCATCAACAAAAAAGGGAATTTTCAACGAAATAGTTCAATTTTCGACCAAACAGATGCATTTTCAACCAAAAAGATTGAATTTCTACCAAAAAGATGAATTTTCCACAAAAAATAAAATAGTTAAATTTGCATTGAAAAATGTATTTTTAATTAAAATGATGAATATTCAACAACAAAAAATGAATTTTTAACTAAATAGTAGAATTTTCAACACAAAAGGTTAATTTTCCACCAAAAAAATGAAGTTTCAAGTAATGAAATTATACAATTTTTTACCAAAAAAGAAGAATTTTCAACAAAAGATATGAATTTTAAAAAAATTTGAATTTTTAAAAGAATTTTCAACATAATTGTTAAATTTTCAACCAAAAAGACAAATTAGTCACCAATAAGGTTAATATTCTACCACAAAAGACCAAAAAGATGCGAAAATTACTATCAAAAATAGATGAATTTTCAACACAAGTAGACAATTTTTCAACCAAAAAGTTGCCGGGCAGTTTTAAATACCCTGACTTTCTGGAATTTCCTGACCTGTAGCAACCCTGAATGTTTAATAGGAATCAAAAAGATAATATTAATTCTACTTTCCTTTTGGGAGAACCAATTTTTAGTTTCAGATAATCAATTCTCTGCATTTACGTGATTACTTTGCCAGTGAGGAATACGAAAACTTACTTGCATTTTCGGGCTTTGCAAAAATGGCTTCACCCTCGAGGTGCATGTGGTATAGTTTTACATTTCGAACATCACTGCCTTTGCCGACTTGCGTCAAACCTCTGAGAAGTTCAAGTGGCGTTGCTGCTGCTCCCTGGACATATACTTTTTGATCTGAAAAATAAGTTTGTTTACAACAATACATTTAATTTGATCATTATTAAAATAATTAATCAACTAAAAGCAGTTTTTTTGATAATATTGAACTCTGATTCCCGATAATTATTATAAAAATCGAATTATTTTATATCGAGTGTCAAGAAGTATTAGATTCTCTCTATTATTTCTTGAAAAAATTTCCCATCATAAAACGCAAGTTTCTGTGGCAAATGATGATTCGGTAGCAAATTATTGAACTGAGTTATCGACTTATGCAACAGGAAGCCAACTTCACTGTAAATTCCATAACTCAATGTCGCAATATTCTTTTACAACGCAAGGCTGTCTCATACAGGAATGATGCTTACAAATAGCGAATTTTATTTAAAAAATATGCAACTACTTATTCATATCCAATTATCAATACTAAATTTAAAGAATCTTAATCTATATTTATCAAACTTTGGAAATTTAAATTTCATGACTCCTAAATTAAAAGATATAAATTGTGGTTCTAAAATATATTATAGTATTGTTATTTAAAAATTTATTGAAGATGAAGGACCTCTTATCAAGGAATTAAAAAAAACTGCGATCAGTGTCACTAGATTAAGATAGATAACTATTTTTGGCTAGCACTTGACCCAAATCTGTCTCTAATGCTAATCCTATTCACTATTTACAAGTTTTCGCATTTTGCTGAGGATGCTTTTTCTATCAAACTAGCAAATCAGACTTAATAATATAATTTCACTTGATTTCAGAAACTTGAACTAGTCTTGGCTCTCAAGTTTATTTATAGCTGGTAGAAGGCTAATGAAAGATTAATCACTAACTGTTTTGAATTGAATACCACGAGACATTGTAAAGTAATATATATATACTCGAGAGAATTTTTGTGTCTTATTTGTGCCGACAAACAAGAGCAATAAATTAATTTTGAGGTGAATATACTTTTGTCTGTTCAAGGACACTTTCTTCATACAGAATGCTTCCTCTCTTAGGGAAATCAATTTTTAATTATCCTAATTAATATTGATTTTCAAAAGTTTTATCTAAATTAATGGCCTTCTATTAGCAATTAATTTACGAATTTATCCTGCTTCGAAACTTGGTCAGTGATATCAATTTCTTGTAATAATCAGCACTTTTATAAGTATCACATATTGTGAAACCAAAACTTTTATCAGCAGCTTTAGTGCAGATTGAACAAAAAAGAAAGAAAATCTGTATTTTCCTTTGTAAAATAGACAAGTGCTTTAAGAACATGTTTTTAACTGTATATCAGAAAAAATATTTACAGGATGTCTTGATTAAATATGAAGATACTTATTACATGATTAATTCAGAGATAATTATTGCTTTTTATTGACAACTGATTGCATTATTATTTATTATTCTAGATTATAGAAGGGAGGTTTGCTAACCAATATTTCTCACATTCAAGATTTCGATTTAATGTTAGCTTCATTGGTGTTCTAAATAGCAACAGCCTACAGTTTCAATTTATTTTTACACATCCTAGTTGTTTTCGTGAGCCATGAATAGATAGTAGTAAATATATTTTTTTATGCAGGATTTTTCTTGCCAGAATAAGCACAACTTTATAAAATTGGAATTATTCTTGTACCTACGAGGGGCTAATTATGGATTACAGGTTTACATAGGATTACAAGAAATTACACAAGATTACATATAAATTAATAATATTACACAAGATTAAATGGGATTACATAATATTACATCGAATTGCACGAGATTATACAACAAAAATTAGGTATCTGGAAAAAAATCATCTATGATTTTAAGAATTCAAATGATATATCATAAGTCATATACTATGAAAGAAAAAAAAATGTGTATGAAAAAAATAATTATTTCAACAATATTTTTTGTAATTGAATTTCGTCGTACCATCGATTCTTACCAAAAATTAAAAAAAAATGGTTGAATTTCAATAAATGATGACTTATTTTTTGGGAAAAAAATTCCCCATAACTCTACTGTTTCCAGTTTTTAAAATAAGTCAATAATATTCGAATAAAATTCTTTCTCAAAATTTGTCATTTAAAATAATCTTTTTTATTTGAAATGGCATCATTAGTAATATTATTTTGATTCTTAAAATCGTAGAGAAACTTTCTGTTTCAGAGATCTGTTTTTTGGAATTTAGTCAACTGAAGTCAACGGCCATACCACGCTGAAAAACCCAGTTCTCGTCAGATCACTGAAGTTAAGCAGCGTTGGACGCGGTTAGTACTTGGATGGGTGACCATTCAAGAATACTGACATGAGTGCTGTTGGCACATCGTGGGTGTGGTGAGCCCACACTTGTAGTTATTCATAACTACAAGAAAAACCTAGAAACACTACCCGAATCGGGTAGTGTCACGCCTACCCTGAAAGGGAAATGGTTTAATGGAACAAACAATTAAGTTTTAAATTTTATATTTACGAAAGTAAAAATTGTTGGTTGCATATTTTTAAATACTCTTTTTCCTTGTAAAATTCAAATATAGTTCAAAACTGAATTTCATCACTAAGGGAAAGTTTTTTGAAACAAGTTAAATTTTTTTTAATGTTTAGAAAATTATACTTTTTTAATTCTTTGAGGGAAAATTAGGCGCTTTTGATTGGCTGTAAACCCGGCAGTGTGATGTGTCAAGGTCCCAAAGTTGTTTGAATAAGGTTTTCCATACCTTTCTTAAATATTTTTTTACTCACCAATGAAGTATATTTATATAATTGTATGCAGTATTTAAAAACTATCTTATCTAAAATGCATGCAACTATCCCGTTAATTTGATAACTACACAGTGAAGAAGGCTAAAAGGAAAATATTCGAACACAGGTAGAAGAAACTTAAAACGAACAAATGCAGTAATAATTTAGCGAAACAGATATAAGGGATATAAAGGCTATAAAAAGTACCATAATCAACTAATTTATATTTTTGTTCTAAGTAATTGTATTTTATTTAGTTTTTGGTCAGTGTATATAGAGTACAAAAAACGCTTAAACTCGTTTTTAATAGGAATTCAAAAAGTTTAAAAATATGTATCTACTAATATACCAAAATATTTCAAGATATTAAACAAAATTACATGGGATTACAAGGGACTGCGTGGGATTTAGTATGGAATATATAAAATTAAATATATCTTCATCTATTATACAAAAATTGATGCAAATAAAATAATAATTAAATTCAGTGAAAGCAGAAAGGAATCTTAACATTTCAAAAGAGTGTGATTTAGTATTTCAGTCGGTGCTGCAGTGTATCCTCTTTAAAGTTTGAACGTCAAACATCCGGATAAAGACACTTCAATTGCTGTTAATCTACATTTGTTATATGCAATATACGGCCACAAACAAAAAATAACCCTTTAATTAGTTTAAACATTTATATACTATTATTCATGTTTAAATCAGGAGAAAAATAATATTGGAAATACTAAAATACAAGGCTGAAAATTAGTAATCTATTTCTTCGATAATTTTAATGAATGTTAAGTATATGCAGCTTGGCTTATCAGTTAGTCCCCACAATACGTGGCTTGTGAATAAAACGACATGAAGACAAAAGTTGCACAAAATGTTACAGTAATAATATTTTATTACTATTGTAACAATAATTTTTGTAATTGAATTTCGGCATACTGTCGATCATTACCAATTAAAAAAATTCTATTATATATATTATATTACATATTATTACATATATTATTATTATATGTGTATTATATTAAATAAATAAATATATATATAATATATATTATTAATATGAATTCTATTAATATGTCTATCGAATTTTAATTTATTTATTTGAGGTTATTGAACACCCTAGCAGCTGACTGGGTATCAGTCACAAAAGCTTGATTTTCAAACGGGCGTGGGAGGGGTGTGGGGGGGGGGGCAACGACTTTTCTATGATTAAATGGTAAAAATTTTAATATTAATTTATTGATACGGCCCCAACAGGAAAAATATCTATCTAATATATGATTTTTGTTAATTTACTTCAAATAACAAGCGTTGGATAAATAAACCAGAAAACAATTTTTTTATCAGAGAAATGGAGATGGTCCCTGAATAAGAAAGTGAGGAAGAATGCAACAAACCAAAACAAAAACTTTTTTTAATCTTCCAGACTTAAGAGGGTAACAATTTTGTACTTATAGATGAAAGACGAATTTCACGGCTAACTTAAATTTGCAGAAATATTGTATTTTTTTCAATGAAAGAAAAAAAATCTGAATTATTAAAAGTACAGATATTTTTTTACTTTCTCTTGATGCCAACCTTGAAATATGTTGCAATTTTGTAATGCTATGTATAAAATATCGTTTTTTAACCTTAAAAAAATTTGCAACCTTTTAAGAACTTGTTAAACAAATGAAAAAATAATTAAATTACTAAAAACTTTAATTTTCAAAATTTTAACAGTTTCCCATACTATAAACTTAGCATTTTCGGAAAGAATTACAACCACTTTGCAAAAATATAATTTTTTTTCCACTGAGTGATATTTAAGTAAAAGATTGACAAGCAAAAAATATAAATAACTGTAAGTTGCGTATAAACAATGGGGTTTCAAATCGAGATTTTAGTTCTAAACCGTAATTCCAATCATTATTCAACCTTGTATCATCATTATTTTTTTCAAAAAAATTATTAACAAAATTTACATTTATCCATAAATAAACGTGCTGCCGTTTTTCAAATTGTTAGAAAATTTATATTTCGTATTAAGCAATAGAATTTTAGGTATTTTTTCATTTGCAGAAATATTACACTTTTCCTCTGGAACTTATTCAATAAATGCGTTTTTCTTAAAATTTGACATGTTCCGGAACCTCTTTGCCAATCGATTTTAATCATTAAGGAAATATGTTTAATGCAACTGCAAATTTTAAAAAATATATAGATTTAATATAAGATTTTCTCCCCTACTGACTGGCCTAAGTGAAATGTAGGTCAGACTCGCCGCCGAACCTTGGCACAACATTTACGGATTAATCAATAATTCAAGTACCATTTCTGCTCTGCAAAAAAGTTGAGTAACCACATCAACTCGTCAATCTTGATCCCTAAACCGCGTTATCAAAAGAAACAGAATTTAAAGATAATTTATCGACTATCAGCAGTAAAATTGAAACTTTAAAAACCAGTTAACGAGTGACGTCATCCTGTTTACCAAGTTTACAAGAGCAAATAAAGTCGATAAGGCCCTACCACATGAATGGAATTTTCTCCCATATATTACAATCGCCGACCACTCTTCAACATATTTTTTTCCAGGAGAAAACTGTAAATCCCAAGGGTGTAAAATACAAATCGATGATAGCCTACCCGACGTTAATCCAGCTTGTTGGACGGCTTCTTCGGCAGTTTTGACCCAGCAAGGTTCCTTGTCTGGAATCGGCATTCCGGGTTCATTGACATAAGTGTAAAAATTCTTGGAGGCGAAGACCCGGCTCGACCGGGTTGCCGTCATCGCCTTAAAGACCTTGGTCAAGCTGGTGATTTGCTTCAGGGCAGCCATTCTTCTTGATTATTTCCACCTGTCAGTGGACTACACTCGTATTTTGGATTTATTTTATTATTCACATATACCACCCTCTGTCAAAAACAGTTCTCGAGATTTCACGCGAAACGATTCTTTTTTTTCGAATGGGTATGTCCACTGTCCAGGAAATAGGATTTTGTCAGTACCTAACCTCTAACCTCGAGGGGCGGTTGTCGCTTCGCGCCTCTCGTTGTGCTTGTGCCTTTTACACGTAGATAAAAAATTAGAATCGACAAAGATTGCACAGATTGACAGAAAAGTGACACAAACGACAACAAACAACCCGAAACGACGATTACCGAACGACTGTGAGCGACTAAGAAAATTCAAAGTGGCGGCACTGCGCATTATTTTGCCTTCTGCTCTTTTGCATGCCCCTCCCTCTTCAGGGACAAACATTAGTGGATTGTCGCCACTGGATTTATTATTTCAAGCAATTAAAAAATATATGCATATAAAAAGATTTGAATTTTGGTATATTATTCCCTTTAGCCTACTTCAAGTTCAAAGTAATTTCAAGTCAATTATATTGATAGCAAATATGTTTTTCTATAGAGAAAAATTATGATAATCCGAGTACCTCAGAAAAGTGGCCACTTTTTATACAGCCCTGTCCAATAGGTGTTTTTTTTGTTATTTAGAATCTTGTTTTCAGTTTACGCATATTTTATTAGTTTTTTTATGAATTATGTAAGATGAAATGCTTATTATACATTTGATAAATTTCACTGATATTTAAGGATTACCTAGATAGGGAAACAGTTCTTTTTTAAAACACGGTTAGCTTTTTGGATATTTGAGTACCTTCCCAGTGGGCAAAAAAATTAAGGATGTCCTAGAGACGTCTTCGGGACATCCCTAAGACGTATTTTGGAACATGTCTTTTGGACATCCTAGGGATGCTCTTAAGACATCTAATGTCAGTACGAAAGATGTCCTGAGAACGTCCTATATCTTTAAGAAGTTCTTAGGACATCTTTAGGACATTGGACGTCTTAGAGACGTTAATTGGACTGACCTTGGACGTCCTAGGAACGTCCCAAGGACGTTCTTGGGATGTTCATGGTTATGTGCCCACTGGGTTGATCATTTTCTAGCTGTTTAAAGTTTGTATAAACATACATTTTTTAAATATAATTATTACTTGAAAATAGTTAATCAAATAAATAAAATAATGATCATAAAATAAATACATGAGATATATATTTTTTTTAAATAATTTTTTTAGCGATAAGGATTTAAGGAATGACATTAAATCACAAATATGTGATCTCTCGAGTGTGTTTGTACCTATTATGCCACTACCAGTCTTGGATAGGATATCTAAAGTGCAAAGTCCACTCTTGTCAAGAATTTTACGGCAGAGGCGAAAAATAGAATAATTAAAAATTTAGTGACTCCTTCGAAAAACGATAAAAATAAAAAATATTTGTTCTTTATTTCTCATCATTTAAAATTCAGTTCAATATTTATTATTTTTATTTTTGTATGATAAATTTTGTTTCTATAAATTTATTACAAAATTTTTTGTCGATTATTTTAACTGCTTTTGACGATAATTTTTAATATAATTTCAAGTTCCGCACTTTTAAATTGAAAATTTTGAAAATATAACTATTTTGAAAAAAGCATTGAAATTTTACTGAAATTGAATTTAAGAGTATTTTTTAGGTGATATATTCAAAATTAAAAAGTTTCCAGGGTTTTCACTGTTTCCAGTATTAAATACTCTGAATTAACATTATATGCATTCAAATAAAAGCATTTAAAATTAAAAATCATTGATTTAATACTTCAAGGCCTTAAAGTTTTCGAACTATCTAAAGTTTACATAATTTATACTTAAAAATCAGTTTATTGTTTATATTGTTCCCGCTATTCGGTCAATTAACTACTCTAATCAAAACCTTTCATAACCTCACCATGAAGACAAGTTTTCACTTTAACCTGACTTTGTGAGATATCAAACTTTTTTCCGAAAGCTATATATATCTTTTTCCATCCCTCCGAATAAATTACGACAAATATTTTTTCCATAACTAAACAAAAACTGACTCTGAAGTCGGAGCCACGTGATCCCACGTGCTTTATCTTGTGTCTCTTTTCTGAACAAAACTCATCATTTTTCACAGAATTTTTCTTATATTTAGAAGCCCTAATGACAAAAACTCACTTTATTTTTTATTATAAAATGGCTATACCATGAAATTAAGCTTGGTTTAAATCTCAACAACAATCTAGAAACAATTTAAATTAAATTTTTATCTCTATGATGAGAATTTCGATTTTCCCCCTCCATTCATATTTCATCTGTCATCTCTCTTTAACGGCGCAGTGGCAAAAGTAATTAAACGCGCAGGGTTCCTGCTGCTAGTGCTTCTGCTGTTTGGTGAGATTGAGACGGTAGAAGAGGACTACGAACGGCTTTCAAAAATTTGACAAAATGTTCCCCAACACCATCGGGAGTCGGCAAGCCGCCCAGGAACACGTTCTCGCCGTGTCCAGGGACTTTGTCGCACAACCTCGACTCGGTGAGTAAAAACATAATCCAGAAAGTCTCAGGAAAAGTCCGAATTCTCTGGACTTGACAGAGCGATTGCTTGCCACAGTGGGCGTAGCATTTGATCGATTTGCAACTGGGTCAGCTGATTGCCGAATTACTGGCTTTTCGACAATTTTGATGCGCCGACAGTGATTTCCTGTTTTAATACTCCCTTGGAGTTTTGGTTATAACCGGTTTCGTGAAGGAAAACCCAGAGGAAAAGCTCTATTAACTCGTGAGTTCCCAGCTCGTTACTCATGTCATGTGACTGCAGACGACATCGTACCACGGGATAGTTTTTGGGTTTGAAGCTGTTTTATAAACCTAATTGACAGAAATTTAAAATCCTGGCAAATTCAACTTTAATATTAGTTACTTTTAAAATTTGGTTACGGTTTCGAGTAATTTAGGTTACTATTCTTTACGTGGGAAATGGAAAAATGATTGCAGTGTCAACAATGGGAATCGTTCACGTGAATATGCGGGCGTAACCCTTTTCATGTGTTTTTTAAATTATTTTTCATTTGAATTGGGAAATATTTTGGCAATTGGGAGGATAATTGTTGTCACAACTTTTTCTTATTAAATATTATTTTGAAGGTGGGAAATAAATTTCTAGATTTTGGAGCAGGTTTTTTAATTTGTCTATATTTATTTACTGGGGAGTTTTACAAATAGAGTATGTAGATTCTAAATATTATTTAGATACTTTACTGGCAAGGACAAGTGTTAAAAAATTGAAAATCTCATTTATGTATCCGGTACGAGTTTGATTACAATAATTTTAAGATGGGTGTGGGGATGACACAATTTATTTTAGAGTGTGAACAGTGAGAAGTTGACGTAAAATGCGGACGTATCCCTTTTCGTGAAATTTTAAAACTCTAACACCATTTTCATATTTTTAGGCCAATTATTACCTATAATCTTATTTCTCCTGTTTAAACTGTTTCAGAAATTCAACTCAATAATATGGCATTATTTATTATTTAGATTATAAATTATTCCTAAAAAAATAGCTCTAAGTCTCTAAGTAATTGAAAAATAAAGATTGACACCTTTTTCTATTCCTCTAAATTTTCCCTTCAATAAATATTTTCTTCTCATTTTAGGGGCAGTCCAAAAACTAAGTTACCAATTTCGGGCTATTTTTGACCCTTACGTCCACTCTCGTAGACGTCCGTAGTTATATGTTTTAGTGATTTTAATTTTGAAAATTTACCATAAAAAATTCTGCAAGTTTAAAGTTTCACGAATAAAAATTATGTATATTTGATGGTTTATGTTCAAGATTTCTTTAATTTCTGTTACTCAAAATCATCCAAATTGAAGACTTTTTATTTATACATGTTTAAAATTAAAAAGTTTTTAATTATGAAAATTTACAATTAAAAATTATGCAAGTTTTTAAATTAAAATTGCTGTAATTTTGATGATTTACATTCGACATTTCTTCAGTTTGGAAGATTGAGAATTGAAAATTTGACTTTTATATTTCAAAGTCATCCAAACTTAAGAATTTTTATTTATCGAAGTGTCTAGGCTCACCGGAAATATTTGTGCTACGCTCACCGAATTTCGGTAAACATAGCCACGTATTATAAATCATAAAAATTGAACTATTAAAAAAAACATTCAATATATACCTATTTCAAGAAGATGTTAAAAATTTTATGAGTACATAATTCGAAATTAAACAAGTTGGCGAATTTTAAATTATAAGAATCTGTAAAATGGACCAGTGTTGAAAATAAAAACATCAGTAAGACTCAGCGTTCCATCTTATAAAATCTTATTACGATATGAAATTTCAAATTAACTTAATTATTTTTTTCTTTGCTTTGAATTCCTGCCAGAGTAAAATCTTATATTTAAATTAAAGTTACAGATTACTAAAACTTACTAATATTACTAATATTAAAGTTGTATAGAAGCAGACGTAGCTATTTTAATTTATGGTTATTTATTATATTTTGTTATACTTTAAATTTAAGCATATATTTTAACTGGATGATTGGGCAATCAAAATAAGAAACATGCAATAAACGCGCGTAGCGCCCTATTTTTGCTACTTTAGATTATTATATGTAATGGTTTTTTTTCAGTCTACAAAACTGTATCCGGCGTCAATGGACCCCTGGTTATTTTGGACGACGTAAAGTTCCCCAAGTTTGCAGAAATCGTTCAGCTGAGACTTGCCGATGGCTCCATACGTTCAGGACAGGTTCTTGAAGTCTCTGGCTCAAAAGCAGTCGTTCAAGTGTTTGAAGGCACTTCGGGAATTGATGCCAAAAACACTCACTGCGAGTTCACTGGAGACATTCTCAGGACTCCCGTTTCTGAAGATATGTTGGGTCGTGTCTTCAACGGATCAGGAAAACCAATCGACAAAGGTCCCCCAATCCTCGCCGAAGATTTCTTGGACATCCAGGGTCAGCCAATCAATCCCTGGTCACGTATTTATCCCGAGGAAATGATCCAGACAGGTATCTCTGCCATCGATGTCATGAATTCTATCGCTCGTGGTCAGAAAATTCCTATTTTCTCTGCGGCTGGTCTGCCCCACAATGAGGTAATCTTTCTTCTGCAATATCTAAAATGCTCATTTAACATTTCCCCGTCGATTGATTTTAATTCATTTAATTTTATCATTTCCCATTTTTTCTCGCAGATTGCGGCTCAAATTTGTCGTCAAGCTGGTCTTGTCAAGGTGCCAGGAAAGTCCGTCCTGGACTCTCACGAAGACAACTTCGCCATTGTCTTCGCGGCTATGGGAGTAAACATGGAAACTGCTCGTTTCTTCAAGCAGGATTTCGAAGAAAACGGTTCCATGGAGAACGTGTGCCTCTTTTTAAATCTCGCCAACGATCCCACCATCGAACGTATCATCACTCCTCGTCTGGCTTTAACAGCTGCTGAATTCCTGGCCTACCAGTGCGAGAAGCACGTCCTCGTCATCCTCACGGACATGTCCTCTTATGCTGAAGCTCTTCGTGAAGTATCCGCTGCCCGTGAAGAAGTACCCGGGCGTCGTGGTTTCCCAGGTTACATGTACACCGATTTAGCTACGATCTACGAACGGGCTGGACGAGTTGAAGGTCGCAATGGATCTATCACACAGATCCCAATTTTGACTATGCCCAACGACGACATCACTCACCCTATTCCCGATTTGACCGGATATATTACCGAGGGACAAATCTACGTTGATCGTCAACTCCACAACAGGCAGATTTACCCGCCTGTGAATGTTTTGCCGTCCTTGTCTCGTTTGATGAAGTCTGCCATTGGTGAAGGCATGACTCGTAAGGACCATTCCGACGTTTCAAATCAGCTCGTAAGTTGGTTAATCTATTTGAGGGTTTCAGCCTTAAAATATATTTTTCGATGTTCTTCTTCATTTATAATGTGGCCCATAAGGGTTTATACATGACCTCTGTTTCTTACAATATTACCACCTACATATTTTATATTATCTTATCCTTACTATTGACAACTATTTGCATAAATTCTTATATCTAGATCCTTTTCGAGCGATCGAAAGCGTGAGAGCATCCGCATCTTAATCTATTTATACTATTACATAACCCTTATTTACAAATCTTTACGTTTCTAAGCGACTTCCGTTTTCTTTTTCTTTCACTTCCCTTCTACCTCTGCTGTGTCATTTTTTCACATCCATTCTTTCTCATTCGCTCCTCTAGCCCTCCTTAATTCTTTCATCTACTCTTCACTACATCCTTCCTGTACATGCTCCCATGTTTTCTCTTCCCATTCACCATACAACGTATTATATTTTGATTCCTCAATCAACCGTCCTTCTATTAATTTTCTTTATCTGTCTCTTTTTCTCCAAATCTTGATAGTTTACTCCAGTTCCCTCTCTCTTCCCGTGTCGTTAATTCTATCGCCCTCCCTCTTTTTTCTTCTACCTCTAGGGTTCACCTTATGTACGTTTCTTGTAAACTCTCAATCTCTTTCTTTTCCTTCCATCCCCATATCTCTGCTCCATAGCCTACTTGCGGTCATGCCGGCATATCAAATAACCACATTCTCCTTCTTCAATATATTTTTAACCTTATTTTCCTATTCCCCATATCTGTTTCATTAACCCTGCCGCTTTTTTATCCTTTCTCTTATATGAGTTCTATGACATCCATTTGTTTGCAAGGTATATCCCAAGTATATAAACTCCTTTATTTCTTCTATTTCATCCCTTCTTCTTCTTCCTCTGTCGTTAGCACTATATCTTCCTGGTGTGCCAGTGTATATCTATTTTCTTTCCCACCCTAACTCCTCTCCATCCTTTTCTCTTCATTTCTTCTTCTAAGTCTGAGATTAATATATTCAATAAAAGTGGGCTCAGGGCACATTTTTTTCTTACTCTCACCAACCAGAAACTATCTCCTACTTGCTCTCCTACCTTTACCCTGATTTTTGTCTCTAAAAATTTCCGATACTCTTTTCATTAAAACCTCTCTTATCCCCCTTTTCGCCATAACTTCTTCTATCTCGACTCAGTCCAGTGAGCCCAACGCCACCTTTAAGTCCACGAGCATTGCTATCATTGTCCTTTCCTAAACATTATACAATGTTGACATTAGCGTCACTCCACTAAAATCCTTAATCTCCTCCCCTTTGCCTTTTCTCACTATGGGCCACCCCTCTCCTCTCCATATTCTATTGCTCATTATCCATACCATTCCTTTGCTTCTTTCCCTCCATATTTCCAGACTTCATTTGAAATCTCATATGTAGAAGGTGCCTTTTCATCTTTTATTATTCCTACTACCCTATCATATCTTCCTCCTTTCCAAACTTTACTCTGTACCCCTCCTAGCAAATCCATGAAATATTTTTTCCATTCTACCATCTCAATATCCTGGTTTACTCTTTTCCTTTTTCTCTCAACTTACTATCCTTCAAACCCCTTCTTCCGTCCTATCCTTTTCTGCCTCTTCTTCAAATCTTTTATTTTCGTATTTTCTGTCACACAACTCAGATACTCCTTCATTTCTCTCCTATATTCTGCTGTTACTTTTCTCCACTTTCTTAATTCCTTTTTTACTTTCTGCTTCTCTTTACATTCCTCATCTCATCCACTTCTATCTCCTCTTTCACTAACTTATTTTTTGCTTGTGCACTATAATAGTACTCTTTTTATTTCTCTTATCATTATTGCCATCTCCTCGTTTACATTTACCTCTCCCATTTTGATATTCCTGACCTTTTCCTTAAACTGTTATGTTTCTTTCATTCACCTATTCCCTCTTCCTGCTCTTTTAATCTTTACTTCCTTTGTTATCCTTATCGTTATTACTATTTTCTCCGTCTAATGTCACTGTTATGGGAAAGTGATCCAAGTCTATATAAACCCCTACCTCTAGTTTCTTGACGTTCTCTCTTACCTCTTCGTCAACTATCACATGATTTTTGATTAATTTACCATTTGTTTAATTTTCCAGTACGCTTGTTACGCTATCGGCAAGGACGTTCAGGCCATGAAGGCCGTCGTGGGAGAGGAAGCTTTGACTCCCGACGACTTGCTCTATCTCGAGTTCCTCTCGAAATTCGAAAAGAACTTTATTTCCCAAGGCAGCTACGAGAATCGTACAGTTTTCGAGTCCCTTGACGTCGGATGGCAACTCCTCCGTATCTTCCCCAAGGAAATGTTGAAGAGAATTCCAGCCACCACTCTCGCAGAATTCTATCCAAGGGATTCTCGTCATTAATTAATTTTAACTTCACTTTAGTTCTTGTCATTTGAAAAATAGAACAATTGGAGAGCAAGGACGTTTTCGTTCAAGGCTAAAGTTTTATTGGAAATGCACCGAAACGAGTAGAGGTTCAATCGTTCCTGCCTCCTGCGTTTCGATTTGTGTGCTGAAATATGAAGATCCTTATGTAAAAATACATAATACAGTTTCCAAGATTGGAACGCAGTTGGACAAGAAATCAAGTATCATGCCTGAAATTTTTAATTGTAAAATTTGAACTTTAAATCATAGCTGCTGAATACGTTTACTGTTTGTTTTAATATTCTAATAGATAAAATTAGGGGCAAAGACGAGAAGAGATTTATGGTGAAAATATTATCACACTTACCAAACTGGAAAGGGTGATATTAGTTAGCAGCGCACTCTGTCGTGTTCAAGTGTTCGTTTCGTCGGAAAGTTCGTATCTTATTAAAGATTAATTTACATTCGATTTGGATTAACTTTAGCTATCGAGCACGGGACCTTCATAGAAGTTTCAGCAACACCAAGGCCATGTGTGTTTGTCACCTTCTGCTGATAATTTTCTTCGTTGATAGTCCCCTTGCAAAGTTGATTTTGTTAATTGAAATCGACAATGTGTAAATTTTAATATATCAGTCAGTATTATGATCGAAAAAGCAAGTGCGTCAAACTTTTGTTTCAACATGAGCACCCCACATTCCAAAAACAAATGTTTATTTATGAGATAAACATCCTTCCCTTCTTAAAAAGCGTCGCCAACATCCACGTGTACAGTTTCTTTTCCCTTGAAATGTACTAGAATAATCGGAAACACATTTTCTATGAACGTTACTGTGTAAATTTTAGAAGTAGTGAATAATGAAATGCTTGCTTGATTTGGGCGAAAGTTATTCGGATAGTTAACATTGTTGCAGCGCCTAATTGAGAGGTTCCGAAGCAATTATTGTTATTAAATGTCAGTGGTCCGACTATTGTGTGTAATTAATTCAAAAGTTAATCATTGCAATTCTTTCAGTGTTATACAAAGATAAATGTACCATAACTGTATAAAAGAAGTCTATGAAAGTAAATATTTTTCTTCATTTTTTTTGCTTTCCTTTCGCCGTCGTATGAGAATTTATACAACTTTATCGCTACAATAGTTCCCCCTAATGCAACTCAGTTGCACAAGTGCCGTTATAAAATAATATGTTTACTGACGGTGTAAAAATGTTGACAATTTTTGAAATACAGTGTAATAACATGTGTTGAAAAGAGAACTTAAGAATTATTGTCTATACCTCATTTTTTTAAGTCTAAAAAAACCTTTTTCAATTTAGAAAATTGAGTTATCTTTTGAGATTCTACTCTATTTCAAATAAATTTTTATAAGAATTAGGGCCGGGAATTTTCTGAGACCGGGAAAACACTGCATTATTTTTTGACAAAAGAAAAATCTATCCAATCACTTGGAATATCGCAAACATTACATGATATATTGCAATTTAAAAAAAGTTCGTTTTCAACTTTTTTTTAAATACCAAGTTTAAGTGTTAACTTTATCAATGATTAAATCATTCAGTTTCCAAGGCCTAAGTCTAAAATCTTTCACTTTACAAATTTTCCATTTTAGGTCTTCATTTTTAAGTGTACGTTTTCAATGTAAAGAATTTTCGAATGCAGTTTCGATGATTTAAAAATTAAAGCGTTTGAAGTTTATTAATTTAAACAAATTTTAAATGAGCACTTTATAAATCAAACATTCAAAACTAAACAATTTAAAACTGAATTGTTTGAAATAGAAAGCCTTGAATTGTTAAAATTTCAGAGTGCTAAATTTAAACTTTGAACATTTCAATTGTTACATCACAAAAAATTTTAATTTTTAGGTGAATGTATTGAATTGTGATGAATAAATTGAACCATTATGAATTGGAAACGACTTAAAATTAAAATAATTCAACTTAAAAAGATTTATGTATAAAAAACGCTTGAATTTCACAATTCGAATTTTAAAAGAAAGGGAAGAAATTTGGTATTTAATTTTTTTTTCCGAATTGGAAGAGGAACTTTTTTTTTTACATTTGTATGGAGATTGAAACGAAAAAATTTTATTTTTTGTTGAAATGGCAGGACATTTTATATTTTTAAGGTTTTTATCGAGTTGGAAAGAAGGAAATTTTGCTTTTCAATATTTTATGAATTGGAAGGGGGACATTTTTTTGTTTTTAAGATGTTTATCGACGCGGAAGGAAAGTAGGTTTGGTTTTACTTTTTTTCTGAATTGGAAGAGGAACATTCTTTTGTCTTGAACATTTTTATTGAGTTGGAAGGAAGGAAATTATTGTTTTTTCTGAATTGGAGAAGGCCAATTTATTTTTCTAAACATTTTATTGAGTGGATGCGTGGCAAATTTAGTATTTTTAACATTCAGATGAAAGGGGAGAACGTTTGGTTTTTTAACCAGAAATCTTTAACTGTTCAATTTATGCAAGTTAAACATTTGTTATCCTGCAGTTTAATGGGACCTAATTAAAAATTGTTAAATTATTAGTGTTAAAAGCTCCTATTTTATACGTGTAAACTATTGAGCGTTTAAAGAAGAAAATGTTGAAATACAAATTTTTAATCATCAATTTTAAAAGCTTAAAATTCAAAAGAGTTCTACTTTGTGTGCTTTAATTGCAGTTTTTTAATTTCAATGACCGTGAACAAATTTTGTGAACCTGAAAATGACTGGGAAGTTTTTTGTTCGGTGAAAACGGCCATACCCTGAATATTTTCGTGAGAAAAAAATATTAAAGATTGATTTAAAAATTCTACATACTAAAAAACAAATTTTGTACACCTAATATCTCCTGGGATAACAATTTATTAAAAATTATGTAAAAAAATGTATGAACAAAAATGTTGAAAAATTATTTAATTAAAGTAATTAATAACATACTTAATCAAGTCTTTGAAACATTATCGCAATAATCGCAAGCTTTCCCTCCCCTAATACACGTACTTTCCCCTCCACTCACTTCCCCTCCTTGGAAAAAGTATGACGGACGGACGGACACTCGACCGAAACATCTCGGGGCTGCGAAACCCTAAAAAGATTATTGGAATTAGTATTTCAAAATTTGCCACGTAAATCCTCGTATTTATTTTGACCAATCAGGTGGGATTCCTCCACTTCGGTACTTCGGTTATTTAATGGCGTCAAGTGAAGAAAAATATTCTAATCAAGTGTTTTTCGATGTTATATTCTGATAATACTCTCAATAATTAATTAAGCTATATGTAAAGTGTGATCATCGATGAACCGATAAACGATTTCAGAATCGAGTACCAAGGTAATTGATTATTTCTATACAAAGGCCACTTAGCATCAGAAAGATGAGGTTATGTCGCTTGATTTTTCACTCAGCTCACGTGCTACCAGATGGAAATTAAACATACTGAAGAACAAATTATCGTTTTAAAAGCTCAGAAGCTTTTAATTGATTTACGAATTTATCTTTCTTGTTAAAGATGAATTTTATAATGTACTATTTTTCCCATTTGAACAGGAAGTTCATTCATAATCATTCATAATTTTGCTTCATATTTGCTGACTTACCTTTTCTTTGATTTTACCAAGAATTTCCGCAGTGTAAGACATTTTGCGTATCATTTTCCCATACATATACAGGCAGTTACTATTTCGGTACTTGATTCAATATGCAAAATATTATGTCGTTAATTTCTTCATACAAATATTACTAGTTATTACAGTTATAGAGAATTGAAACTACATATATTGTTTACCTTATTTACTAATCCATTTATATTATGTTATTATTTGAAATTTACATTTTTCAAAGAGTGTAATAAATTGAACATTATTTTTATCGGCTAGGCATATCAGATTTGATGGCCTTTAATTAAATTATAAGTTTCAAAAGCTCCCATTAACTTGTTTTAAAGTAACATTTGTTTACAGATAATTTGATTCCTCGTTGAAAAGCTTTCATAAAAATAAGATATAAGTAAATACTTTAGTAACATCGAGAATTAAAAACATTTTTCTTTTCGAAGAAATACAGTTCTGTATATTCATTATCAATCGAGTTATGTGGGGATAATAAATGCAGGCAGTTCACGTATCGAGTCCGAGGTGAAATCGGTTTCATAAACTAGTTACTATTGTCACCTATTGTTCTCCTAGTGAAATGAAGGAGAGAATATTGAGAAAAAATGTAATTAACTAAAATCGTAATTGTTTTTGGAAACATAATACCATTTTTCTACGAATGCAATTTATATGTAAAAAAATGTTTGAGAAAAATAATTCTTACTATCAATAATCAATATTATTAAACAGTTCAAAACAGGAGAAAATGGATAAAATCAGTAATATTTTGAAAGCACTTATCAGTTTATCACCCTTTGATAAGAAAATCTTAATTATGAATGGTCAAACCAGGAAGATAAGAGACCACTATTCAATCCGAGAGTTGTTAGGAACTTAAATTTTTCTTCTTTGCTTCTGGTCTTTTCTCAGAAAGTCATACCTCAGGAACTCAAAATAAAATGTTATTGAGAGCCATTCAAATTTACGTCGTATCTTAATGTTCAACAGTTTTGGACATTGAAAAAGGTTTCAGGGCTCGGATAAAGTGACTTTTTTCGACATTTTGAAGAAAAAAGCGACTAACCGCCTTTTTTCTGTTTTTCTCAGAAGTTCGCTATCTTAGTGTCAATTTTTAATCACAATGAAACTTAAAATTTAAACTCAAAACTAGACAAAATTTTACCATTTTAATTGAGAACATTAAAAATTGCATAATTGCTCATTAAAATTGGGTTTGAAATTGAACAGTTTCTAATTCCATTATTCAAAGCTTTAATTTCAAATTCAGTTAGTCTTCACACTTTTTCTTTTTGGTTACAAATTCGATTATTTGGTTGAAAATTTAATTATTTTGTTCAAAAGACTTTTGGGTAAAAAATTGCACCTTATGGGTTAAAAATTCATTTTTTGTGTGGAAAAGTCATGTTTTTTTTTTTTTTTTAATTCAACTATTGGGTTGAAAATGCGACCGTTTGGTTGAAAATCCATCTTTGTAGGTTGTAAATTCAACTATTTGGTTAAAACTCCAATTACATTGTTAAAAATTCGTCTCTTGCTTGAAAGTTCTCAATTATTTGGTTGTAAGTGCAACTGTTTAGTTGAAAATTATTATTTTTTTGATTCAATTGTTTTATTGAAAATTAATCTTTTGGTTTTTAAAAGTCAACTGTTTTCTAAAGTTATAAACCAATCCACTTTCAACTTGAAAACTAAACTCTTGTGTTAAAAATTCGTCTTTTGATTGAAAATTGGAAATGCAATATATTTCAACTTGAAATCTTAGGAATTAAAAGCGTTCATATTGAATTCAATATTGTATTCGTATTAATTTTATTTAAAAGTATTTATTCCCCTATTGTTACCATTTTCGTGAAAAATCACCGTATTTTCCATATTTTGAGAAAATGTTGGGCTGTAAAGTCTGAATTATTAAAAATTGAATAATTTCATATTCAAATTATGCAGTCTCAAAACAGTTTAAAATGTTGAAAATGAATGTTGCTGAAGTTTAAGATTAATGTAAATAACTATAAACTTCTCTCTTTTGAAAATAATCCAAGTTAAAAAGTTTAACAGTTCAGAAAGAAATATGTTAAACCCAGATTCAGAATCCTTCAAGCTGAATGACTATTGTTAAAAAAATTGTTTTCATTTTAAGGTTCGTTTTGATTATCTCAAAAATATTTGAAGATCAATGAGAATTATGTATTTTCAATCTTGATTTTTTTCTGATACTGCTTTTTTCATTATTTTTAAAATTTTAATGCGACTCCTTGTGGACTTTTTTCGAAATTCCATACAGCTGTCTTTGTAATTTTATGCGTCTAGTGCGACCTTTTTAAAGCGTTCTAGTCAATCCGATTCGAGCCCTGTGGTTTAGAAAAAATCAAGATTGAAAATAAAAAAATAAGAGGGATTTAAATGTTTTCTTTTTTAGTTTTGTTGTAAAATATTAAAAATTTGGATTCATAATTCCTCGATACGATTCTGTATTCCATTTTATTAAAGAGGAGGTTGTTTTTATTATGTGACAAGAACGTGGAGATTTTTTATTTTCAAACTTTCGAAATTATTATTCTGATTTTCTAACGTGTACGTTTTTAAAAATAATTTCAGGTAAATAGAAATTAAATAAAAACTTATTTTTAAGCATTCGCGAAAGCTCCAATAGCTTTTGTATACATTTTGGAAATAATTTATAATTAAAATGCTTTCATTTTTTTAATTGCTCACAATAATAAGGTTAGTTCCCATTAACATTTTCTGTTCAAAATGCTCATTGTACTTGAAGAACTTATTCACTGATCAGTTATTTAAAAAAAAAACTCTTATGAAACGTCAACGTCCTAGGACCTAGAGGCTCCAATCTATATAAGTAATATGATCTAACAATAGAAGATGCGTTTATTATCTTGCAACCGAAATCTGCATTGCTTCTCTAATCAAAGTCGTGAATTATTTATAGTTTGAATACGATCACTACGATGTTAGCAGTTTGCAGTTTGTATCTGCAATGCTAACTTGACATTGAATCCGAGATGAGGATTGCTAGCCACTTGATTTTTTTGTGTGCATATTTCAAAAAATCTTTTTCTAGGTTTCACATCTGCAATCAATTTTATAATTCTTAAAACAATATTTCAACTTGGAAAATATTCTTTATTTAACATTTCGTGCTTGAAAAATATTTTAAATTCTAGTAATTAAAAATTGTAAATGACCGCAAATTCTTCAACTTGTTTAAAATACATTTAAATCGTTAGGTGCCATAACAGCCTACTGCATTTGCACAAGTCACTTGTTTTTCATTTGTTCTTCATGAAGTTAGGTGCAAAACAAATTAAAAACAAATGACTTCTGAAAATACAAGTAGGCTGTTATTGCCAGTTATTGCACCCAACGTTCATCTTCTTAAAAGAAGATGGAAATTTGATTAAAAACACTGCTTGTTATTTAAAAGTCGTTGCACGATTATTGTACTTTTATTTATGGACTTTTTACTCCGAAATACAGGGAATAACTTTTTACTTTGCGTAATGCCATTTTATAAAAGGACTGTTAATAAAAATTTTATTTTGATAGTTTTCTAAACTATCATTTAAGTTTGTTCATTGTACAGTTACTAAACTACAGTGTTACTTAAAATGAATATGAGATCATTTGTTGAAAATTTAAGTAATATGTGATCGTCATACGTGAGCGAGTGCGTGCGGATGAGACTCGCTACATTGCACAAATAAATTGCCTTATGCGCTTACACGAACTACATGTGTCTTCTAACTCTATTTTTCATCTTAAACAGGTTTTCTTAACAATCATTACAATACATGAATAAATTGTACTTGATGATTGCAACTTGATTCATGTTTAGAAATAAGATTACTTAATTTAATTGTAACATTTACAAAAGGTAATGGGAGACAGCAGCACTATTCTGAGAAATACAAAAAATCGAGACAATGTAATTAGAATATGTGGGCGTGCGCATGAAAAGGGCCCTTATTGCCGGTATAGAGTTACGTATAGCAGCATATAGCCAAATAAATTCCCGGCATTAAAACATAAATTTTGTGTAAATCATGAAGTATCAATATTTCTTAACTTCTGTGACGTTTATTGATTTTTACAAAATAGATAAGAGTTTCTCGTTAAAGTGAAACCTTGCCTGTTGCATTCTTCAATAGAAAAACTACCCAAAAAACTTTTGAATCATAAATTTAAATCATGCGACCGAAAGTGATGCAGTATTTCCTGAAAGCGAGAGAAGTTTTACTAACTAAATGACTTCGGTGACCTATGGTCTTTTTTTAAAACTGTATTAGAGTTTTTCGTCAAAGTGAAAACTTGGCTGTTGCGTTCCTCGATAAAAAAAACTACCCAAAAAACTTTTGAAACACAAATTGAAATCTTGCCACCACAAGCAGTAAATTATTTTTCGAAAATCATGAAAAGTGTCAATAATTTCTATCTTCTGTGACATTTACTGATTTAAAAAAAAATACGCAAGAGGTTCTCGTCAAAGTGAAACCTTGCCTGTTGCGTTCGTCGATGGAAAAACTGTCCAAAAAACGTTTTAAACCTAAACTTGAATCATGCGACCGGAAGTGATGCAGTATTTTCTAAAAGCGAGGAGAAGTTTCACTAAATGTTAACTTTGTTGACCTTTGGCCTTTTTTGACAAAATTTATTTGAGTTTTTAGTCAAAATGAATATTCAGTTTTTTTCCAGTTGTGTTACAAGTTAGGTAACAGAAACTCTATGAGGAATCAAAAAGAGTCTCTTTTGTTGTAAGAAATGGTGTTTCGTTATTTACATCTTGGTAAGAAATTTTCAAGAAAGAAAGTTTTGTGGTTTTCGCGTGTGTTGAGATTTTTTGTTAGTTTTGTTAAAAGTTATGTAACAGAAACTCTGCGAGGAATGGAAAAGAGGAACTTTTTTTGTTGGTAAAGGTATTATGTTTGGCTTTCTTACAAATTTTCATGAATGAAAGTTGACTAGGTTTCGTGAATGTTGAGATCGAAAAGGGTGACTTTCGTTGTTAGAAATGGTGTTTTGTTATGTACATCTTGGTAAAGAATTTTCAAGAAAGAAAGTTTGCTAAGTTTCTTAAATGCTGAGATTTTTTTTAGTTTTGTTACAAGTCATGTAACAGAAATTCCGAGAGGAATCCAAAAGGGTAACTTTTGTTTTTAAAGAATGTGTGTTTTTTTTTAATCTTGGTAACAAATTTTCAAGAAAGAAAGTTTTCTGGGTTTCGCGAGTGTTGAAATTTTTTGTTTGTTTTGTTACAAGTTATTTAACAGAAACTCTGCGAGCAATTGAAAAGAGGAAAATGTTTTTGTTGTAAAGATTAATAATAACTCATTTTGGTTATATTATGTTAGGCTTGCTTACAAATTTTCAAGATTGCAAGTTTTCTGGGTTTCGCGAATTTCCAGGTGTTTGCTAGTTTTGTTATAAGTTATGTAACCGAAATTCGAAGAGATAGGTTGTTTTGTTAGTTTGGCCATGTTAATTAATGTCAGAGAGAAGGATTCAGAATTTAAAAAAGTTTTGGAGGTTTGAACTTTGCGCTTAGCAATAAAGAATGGAAGAGCGAAAACTCGACAGGAAATTCGCAAATACGGGAGCTTAAGTGTGTCGCCAAAAAGCACACACTATCTTAACGCTTAAGACACGTACAAGTGGTCTTTAAAGCGTACTCCTCATTGCTTGATTAGGCCCAGTTTTGAAGCTTTTTTGTGCCCAAACTGTGCACAACTTTTTGCTAGAGGACTTTTTCGTTTATTTTTGTGTTCACTATTACGTAGTACAAGGATTTGTATAGATGCTGGGACACCCTATATACATCGAAAATTGTTCAATTTGACAACTGTGCAAATGAAAAAAAATTGATGAAAAACGTAAGAAAAACCGTAACGATTTATAAAATACTTAAGAAATATTTATTAAAATATAATCTTTAAAAAATTGTAATCAGACAACATTTTAGACAGAATTTTTTAATTCGAAATTCTAAAAACCAAATTTAGATTCAATTGGAATAATTTGGGCAAAGTTAAATTTACTTTTGAAACTAAAGGAAGATTATTTAAAGAATCAAAATTCTCTGTGAATGGAAATCATTTTTTTTCAAAGCACAACTATGCCTGGATATAATACAAGGGACAGGTCTAAAGCAAGGCAGTTGTTGTCTGCGTTTCAAAACGCACAGGCGACGATTCCAGTCGGCAGTCTTTTATACCGTAGTTGTGTTTGCTTGTGAAGCACTTTTTACGTGAAACATTATAGAATAAGACATTGTGGCAAACTCAGCGAATCTTTATCGAATTTCACTCGACAAGTGAACATTTTTAGTGCAAGCTGAAACGAGTTTAAGAAAGTTCTATCGGTTACTTTTTGAAAAATCTATTTGCGTAATGAATTATGCCGAGTAAGTTGTGAATGAAGAAACAATTTGTCTAAACAATTAAGATAGAAAAGTGACTCGTGCTGCGAAAGCACGTGGGCGATTAACTCGCTAGATTATATTTGAACTTGTTTTAAATTAACTGTGATGAAAGAGGTTAAAAGTTTTTTTCATATGAATTTGCTGATTCATTAGAATAGTTTTATAATTTGCCGATTGCAAGATACTATTTGCATATTTTTTACCATTTTTTTATTCAAGCTTTTAGAATTTTTTGAAGCGATATAAGAAGTAACAGTGAAAATTATGATTTAAATGAGTCCTTTTGTTTAAAATAATTAAAAAGGCAGGAAATGGATTTTGGCACGGCGACTGAAAATATTTTCGTTCTTGGAGAATAATGACAAAGGGAGCAATCAGATTTCGGCTTCATGGATTTCCTAACAATAAAATGTTTATGAGCATTACGGAATATAAATTTACCATAATTTGTATGAAAAAGACTTACAACGTCACTATATATGCATGGAATGCCTATTTGATAAATATTGCAAACCAATAAGGTTAAAAGATTGCAATGAGACTCTATCGGGTCGAGGTCAGGCTTTCTGCTCACGCCACTGACACGTTTTTTTCGGTAGAAAAAATAAAAAGTTGACTTTCGACCAATGAAATCCAAGCCTAATTCGAACACTCGGATGATTGTTTTTTTCCTTAAACAATTTTCTCCCCTGATTTATCCTCCTCGAATGTAAGCTTTTTCTTTCATCATGAAAGTTTATTTTTTTATCTTGTAGAAAATCTTGATGTTAAATTTATTCTTGCCTTGAGTATTTAATTTAAAAAATTAAAATAACTTTAAGAAAATAAAGTATTTATTACGTGAAAACGGCTTTTGGAATATTGATTTTATTTCTAAAAGTTAGAAAATTCTTAGTTTCCATATTTACTTTGAGGAAAAAAAACTTCCGATAGAGTTGAACCTAAAAATTTGTGCACATCCAGTTTTATTATGGTTATCGTTTGGTTTATTTTAGAGAAAATAAATTTTGTTCGGTTTCAAAAATGACAAATTTCATTTTACTCGGAAACTATGCGAGATATGAAAATAGTTAACAGGTCAAAATTGTTTCCTAGTTTGGAATCTAAAAAATTATACTCTTCTCATATTTTGTCTAGGATCATTTTCGAAATAAAATAAAAAATGTGAAAATCGACTGAATTACACTACAATATAATTTTTAAACGATACTGTGTATATTATTTAGGAATAGCTATTTGTGATACAAGGGCGCAAAAAAGGCAATTGGCTTTGCGCACGTGCAGGGTGTCCAGCTTGTGGGAAAAGTGGATATTGTACGGGAAATTTATTTGTGCGGGAAATGTACAGGATTTTATTTTTGAAGCGGGAAAACACAAAGTTTATTTATTTGTTTCTGTGAAAATTATTATTTTCATCATTTTTATAGTTATTTTCGTAGCACGGTGAGCCTCAATCAATTTGAACTTAAACTTCTTACTCAACGCCAGTTCTTTGTAGGATTTAATTCTCTGAAGTTGTCCGAATATTTTAAGTGAAAAATGAAAAAAAAATCCATCTAGCCCTTTTTTCGAAACATCCAATTTGGATTTTTGAAGTTTTTTTTTATAATACGAAAGTTTTATTATATGTACGCTGTAATACATAAAATATGCAGTAAGAAAGTTCCTATAAACTTTTGTGTCAAATGAAAACTGGGTCTTATATAGAGGTTTTTGTAGTGCGAATAGAGGTTTTTGTCCCTAAGGTTATTGAAAATTCTTACTCAACAAAAACTATCTTCGGGATTCAGTTATCTGCTATTGCCCAGATATTTTGAGCCAAAAAGGTCGATCGAGCAAGCTCGATCGATGCTTTTTTTGTGTTAACATTTTTGTATTATATTTACGATTTTATGCATAAAATATTTAGTAAAAAAGTTCTTAAAAAACTTTTCTGTCAACTGAAAACTGGGTCTTCTATAGAGGTTTTTGTAGCGCAAATAGGGCTGAAAAACCTCTATAGAAGACCCAGTTTTTGTTTGACACAAAAGTTTATAGGAACTTTTTTGCTACATATTTTATTTATAAAAGCGTACATAAAATTAAAATTTTTTATTACAAAAAAAACATCTCGAAAAATCAAAATCTGAGTTTTTAAAAAAGGGCTTGAATGATTTTTTTTTCATTTATCACCTAAAATATTCAGGTAACATCAAAGAAATAAACCGTGATAGATTTCAATTTTTTATTGTTTTTCCTGTAGTTTTTCTCCATGCGAACCAATGCGAACGTCTATTGTGTCGATTCGAAAAATATATGTGTTTCAAAGAAAGAAAGAAAGAAAGAAAGAAAGAAATGCAATAAGACAATTATTATACTGCATAATTTTGCATTAGAATAAAACTGGATGTGCAAGTACTTCTGGATTTGAATTCTTTCAAAACTTGCCAGGAAAAGATAAGCCATTTCAAGTTCCAAAATAGGAAATGTATCATTTTCTGATAAAAACGTGTTTTGAGTTAATAACACGACGTGAGTAAAAGCGGTTTGAAGGACAGATATGAAGTTGAAAAGTATGTAAAATATTGTACTGTAATAAATTAAACGACGAGTTATTTATGTATAGAGATCAGCATTGATTAAATTCTTAGCCGTCGAAATTAAAAGTTGAAAAATGCCCAACTCGATTTTTTTTACTCAATTTGTTGGACTCCTTATTTTATAATTTGGAAGTCTCGAAATTAAAAGTGAAAAGTTTTTTATTTCAAAACTGTTGAATAATTGAACTAACTCAAAAGTCTTTAAATTCGAAAGTACTTGAGATTTGAAAATGGTGTAAAGGGAATTGTACTTTTTTATAATTATTTTGAAAGGATCAAGTGCAAATTCGAAAGATTTGAATTTGGAAAAAATAGGACTCTATAAATCTTGAATATATATTTTTTAATTTAAAAAAACCGTGAAATTTTTCAAGTGTTTGAAAAATGGCTTCTTAATCATTTTATCACGAACCTCTTTCAATTTGAGTACATTTATTGTATGAATGATTGAAATTAAAGTTTTTTCTAGTAATATGGAGATGTGTTGAAAAAGTAAAATCAAATAGATATCAAATTCCAATAAAAAGTTGTTCTAATATAAAATCTCGTAGGAGTAATTTTGATTCATTGACAAAAAACTTATTCTTCAAAATTCTCTTCTCTTCGAATCATTCACAGGCAGCAATGCGGGTATGGATTCAATTATCCTGGAGAGTGATGCCCTTGAAGGAGATCCCCTATAATTTTTGGAACTCTCGCTCGAGAAAATTATATTTAACAATTGTATCAGTAACCCATCGTTTTGAAGTGAATAAGGAGCAAAGCTACGTACAATTAGACTACGATTATGCCGTATGCCTTAGAAAGTCAGCGATACACAGAAACGAACAGGTCAAGTAGCAGCTCACTCGTGGTCTTACGTTCGGCCAAAAGCCTTCGTCTACAGTGGTTAGGAGAGGATGAAGATAAAATAACAAATCCATGGATTTATATCAATTTATACAGACTGTTCGATGCCGTAAATTCATGGATTTATATCAATTTATACAGAGTTCGATGCCGTCCATTTCTTCACATTATCGATGCCTGGATCAGCTGTTTTTCCCACTTCTGGATTTTAAATCGATAATGCTAATCAATGAGAGTTACTTCACATCTCAACGTGAAATGGAATTGATTTGTGCGGTCCTCGTCGCGTGTTGTAGTTCTGTGAAGTTATTGTGATTTTTTTTATTGTGAAAAAATACAGTTTACATTGAATTTTCTAACCCTGAAGACAACATGTATGGGTTGGTGGAGCTCTTCCTCTTTTGTGGAGTTCTTTACTATTTTTTTAATGACAGGTATGCCATATGAGATGATACTAAAATTAGAGATCTTGTGTTTAGGAGTTCAGGAGTCTGCGGATTGATTAAAAATTAAAACAGTTGATTAGGAATTGAACCAGGGTTAAAGACGGAAGCGATATAAATTATTAGAAAGTAGATACCGGGTCTTTAACTGTCGAGATATAATGTAAATATTATTAAGAAATTATATTAAGTCAAATCGTTTAATCTAAACGAATTCAAAAAAGGAATCATGAATTATCAAATTTGATGGCTTTAATTTTTGGAAAATAATTTAATTATATCTGAGAAATATAATATTATCGAGGTTTTAAGTTTTGGGAAAGATCAAATTAGAATTTAAATTTTCGAAACTTTAACATTTGGAGCGCTTTAAGTTTCGAAGCATTGAAACTTGAACGCTTTACATTTTGGAAGCATTGAAATGAGAATAATGTTGAAATTAGAGTTTTTAATTTTTTAAATATCAAATGATAATTAAAACTGAAAATCAGCTAATTAGAGCGCCTTACGTTTAGAAAGTTTAGAATTTTATATACCGATTTTTTCCCAATTTGGTTCATTATATAATACACAAAATGATTACCGTGGAAAGTTATATCCACCTGAGTTGAACTCACCTGTAGCTCACATTTTAACGAGATATTTTTTATCGGTTTAATCCTAAAATCTTATTTGTTTAAAATTATAGTATTTACAGTTTATTATAAATGATTTTCGTAAAGTTGAGAAATGAGGCAATCACTCCTTTCATTGCAAAATGGAGCATTTCCTGGATATGTAATTGAATATTTCTCATGTATGAGATGCACTATTGAAATCGAAAATAGTGTCTATCAATAAAGTCGGTCCTGCCTGTCTTACATAATGTCATTTGTCCCTCTTTCCCCTCTTTCGATTTCACTTTCTTCTTTGTTGAATTCAAATGATTATTCATACTATACCGATTCTCTTTCGTTTTGGTTCATTATATAAAATGATTACGGTGGAAAATTAAGTTCAGGGTTATAACCCTTTCTTGCTCACATATCGGGCTAAGGAAAATTTTGAAGCTAATTTTCATTAAAAAAAAAAAAAAAAAATTATTACTTTAAATTTAGTTTCTAATTGTAAAATATTTGTTGGTTAATTTTTTTATTCATAAAATCTATTTTAAAAAACTAAATAAATTTTTGTTCAGAATCTAAAAATTAGTGAAATAGAAAAAGGGAGAGAAATAGTAATTTTCCAATGGCTAAATATGTACAAATTTGATTTCACTGCATTTAGACCTAAACCTTATTTAACCCTTCGAGGACAACGTGGGGTGTATGGCCACCCCAACGGAACAAAAAACGCATATTCGCCGTGTACAGGTTGCAGGAAGGCTTCCCGCTTTGAGTACCTTCTCTTTTTGTATCACTTCAGCCCCTGCTACGATTTTTTTATTTATTTTTTTTTTATTTTTTTTATTTTTTTATTCTAGGTATTTGGGATTGAATCCAAGTATTTCTCGAAACCCGGAAATGCGCCATTAAAAATTCAAACGCGAAAAACAAAGTGGGGTGTGCAGACACCCCACGTTGTACTATACGTCCCACGATTCCACGTTGTCCTCGAAGGGTTAACGATTTTATTTTCTTGAGCTTGCTGCTCAACAAATTTAACACTCATTTTAAAGTAGTATTTTGTGAAGAATGTAAAAATTACGAGCTATAGTGTAGGTCAAGTAATAAGTTCGAGGAACGATCTTACAAATTGTGTTAATTGCAGTAATTAAATTATCGAAGCTAAGAGAAATCTCGAGTAACCATGCTGGATTATTAGCTACGAATCGATCATAATTTCTCATTTCCTTTTTCTAGTTTTGAAGAATTTAGGTTTTTACAAAAGTAATCTATGTGAAAATTAATTTTTAATTTCAAGTGCAAATTAAGTGAAGAAAGAAATATAATTGTAACAAAGTGTCTACCTACATTTGAAATTTAAGAGAAATAATAGTTTATCTATTACGGTTAATTGAAAAATGGCTAATTAATTAATTAATTTGAAAAAATTGTTTATTTAGATAATATTGTCTTTTGTATATAAATTATTTGACCTACATTTTAACCCATGGCAATAATGAAATAATTTTTATTTAAATTTTAGGCTTTGTTAATAATAATAAGCTAAATTTAATATTTAGAATTATTGAAAGGAAAAATGAGAGAAGTAGGAACAGATTAACAATTATTCTTGGTATGTACTCGTTTTTCTTCCGATTAGAAGAGAATGCGTAATGAGGGATTGATAACCCTACTTACATTTTTTTAAACTAGGTATCTAATTTTTCAAATGTTGTCTTTAAGATATATATTTTTTATTGAAAATAGAAAATATTTTCTCCATTTGATATACCTTTTTATTTTTTAATGATAGAATTTCTTTTACGGTATTTAATGTTTTGTAATAAAATCAAGATGTCTCGAAAGTTAGAAACGTAAACTTAATATTTAAAAAAAATGAAAGTCGTTCTAAATTGTGCTACACGTGTGCTTATTTGGGCAGTAAAATTTTTTTTGAAAAATCGAAAATTACGGGCACACTTTCGGAAAATCTTTTTTTGGTGCTAGAACCGCAACTTATTACTAGCACAAACCAAAAAGTTGTGCTAGGTGGCTTGAAGTATACATAATTTTGTGCAATAAAGTAAAATTCCAAAAAGTTAATCGATTAAAAAAATAAAAATTTTGTTATTTCGTAAAATCCAAACTTGTGCTGAATTGTGCTCGACAAAAGTAATCAAAGTCAAAATTCTGTTTGACCCGCAGTTGTCATATTTCAACTCAAAAAACATACAAGAACCAAAAATAATCAAATATCGAAAAATCAAAACTTTCTGTGAATCGTGTTCGGCACTTCCAGTCTTTCCCTCCTCTAACAAAATTCGGCAAGAAAAACAGTTTTAATATGCTAACTGTAGGTCTTATAAAATTTCTTAAAGGGGGAAAAGATTACCTTTGTGGAACACAATTCAGCACAAGATTGGTTCTAGTAAAAAAACGTTTTTCAAAAATTGTGCCCCTAATTTTTGATTCGTCAAAAAACCGTTTACTACATAAATGAGCACATGTATTTTAGTTAAGAATATTATTTTTAAAAAATCAATTATTTTAGATTTTTAACTTTGCATCAAAGATGGATATGATAAAAATTAAGCATTCTTTTCTGTAGTAACAACCAACCAACGATATTCGATATTTTCAGAACGAAGCGGTATTTATTTTATCTGGACATGCGGTTTAATTTATTTTTAATGTGTTCAATATCTGTAATACTACAGTAGAAGATACGTTACCTATACCGGTTTCTGAAAACATTTTCCAACGAGATTGTAACGTAATACTTGTGTAATTTGAAAAGGCATATACATAATTTTAACCAATAGAATTTAAGCACAATTTTCATTAACAAATATTATTAACATCCTTAAATTTTATTATTAGAAATATGAAATGTATATTTATAAAAAATAAGTTTTTTTTTCAAAAATATGTATTATAATTCGCTTAATCAGTCAGTTTATGTCAATGTCCCCGAAGCTATTCATTTAATTTTTTCCCCTGAACATTAAAAGGTCACTTGAAGATTATTTAGGGATTATGATGCATCGTGATGAATATCAAAGTAAGACAATAATCATATAAACTTTGATTTGTTTTTAAGAATTATATCTCGGTGATAAATTCAGAATCGATAATACTGTATTTTAGCAATATGTGTTCATTTATTTACAAAGTCAAGTCCGTTTCCAATCTTTGACTAAGATGTATGCATTTTTTAAAAAGAGATCTCGGAAAAGATACTACAAAGGTGCTCGATTTATACTTACATTATGTACTCGCACTTACGCACTTAAAATAACGCGATCGCCCACTTACAGCTCAAGGACTCTTTGAATTAAATTCTAAATTCATCTAATCACTATCAAGTCTAAAAATAGTTTTTGGAAAAACTAGATTTAGAATTAATATATTCACTACTATAAATTAGAAAATTTCAATTAAAAAATATTCGTATAATTAATTCCCCAAATTAATTATATAATTGAATCTATTCTCCTGATAAAAATTTAATTGTGAATATTTATTGATATTTAAAATTGTACTTTCGATTTCGTGGAAAGTGAAACGTTCCTCTTTATGGCTCTCATTGTAAATCTATGCTCGTTCAGTCATTGACAATTTGCCTGCTGCATATTGAAATACTGAAATCCGTGACCTATCGCCGGAACCGCATGATGATTGATTTACTTAAAAATAACTATTCTTTTATCAGGTGTTTTTCGATTATTTATATAATTCTGAGAATAAAAATGGATCAATTTTATCGGTACCAACAACATATCATTGAAAAACGAATATTGTCTGATCCTTTTCGTAATAAGTTCCTATCATCATTATCAATCGTTTAGATTAACAAAAGTGCACCCGTTAATATTAGATTAAGCTAAATGATTTGTGTAAAAAATCTAATAGAATTTTAATCTATAGAGAGCCAGTTTTAAACCAATGATTTAAAAAGATTCGTTTTTTGTCGGTGAAATGACGCTTTTTGTTCTACTAGTCTAAACCAAAATAGTTATAGTCTTTAGCTGTGAAAAAAATCCTCTCTAGCTCCGCTGGGATTCGAACACAGTTCTACAAATTGCCGGTTTCGTGCTCTAACAAATGTTCCCAATCTGTAGACCAAAAACTATTTCACTACGCTAGTCAGCAACGTAACATCAAAACTCAATTTAAAAAGAATTTTTCAAATTTAAATAAATGCTAATTTATTTGTTAAATTCTGTATTAACGTGTTAAGAAACGTTACATTTTTTCAGAAAAATGTTCATCTAGTCAGAATTGAAGTATCAAAATATATATAATTTCAAATTAATAACAGAAATTTGTGTTTAGAGCAAAAAACATGGTGGATGTACTTGCTGCTCGGATTCAGGAGGTCTATACAAAATGGGAAAGCCGAACCGAGGTGCCAAGAAATTTAGATATAAACAACACATCTCGACTTTCCCTGGGAGGTAACAATCCTAGATTTTAAATAAATTTTGAAAGATTTCCATTTTTAAAAAAAACATGTTTTGTTTTCGAATTTAAAAACTATTATTTTTTAAATTTTCTCTTTCAGGACTTCGTCGAGCGGGTCAGCAATTGCAGAAGAGAAGATTCCAGACTAAAGAACAAGCTCGCAAAGTTCGAGAAGCTAGTTTATTCAAAATTAAGGAAACGGAACCCATAGCTGCTCAAATTCCAAGAACGACTGCGTTTTTCTACTACTGCTGCAGCAGCTGTACCCCTTCCTCCAGGGTAAATTTTGTCTTATATATTTAATTAATATTCTTGATATTTATCAATAATTTAGATATACCGCATTTACACGCATGTAAGCCGCACCTTTTTTGGTTTTTTATAGCTTGAAAATCGGGGTCCGGTTTATAATCGTGTGTGGCTTATATGCGTGTAAATACGGTAATTGAGAAAAGTTAATGAAAAAATATAAAAATCTATTTTTAAATCTCTTATCCTAACACTACTTTCAATTTTGAAAATTTTAAATCTACGAAATTGTCATTTTTTAGAGTTGGAATAATTGAGGGTTTCAAAAATAGGTACATCGAATTTAAAAGATTTAGAAATTCTCTCTTTTCACTTTTAAACGATTTATGGTTTAAAAGCTCGAAACATTTAAAGCTTCATTTTTTTTGTTCAATCAGTAGGAAAAATGTATACTTGATATCTTGAGACTTATAAAATTAGTAAGCAATTTATGATTTGTATAATTCAAATTTTATGCAATTGTATTAGATTATATTGTTATTTGGTTTTTTACGGCAGAGGTTGAATCTTTAAATTAAAATTTAAAACAAAAATGTAAATATTTAGAATTTGCACTAGATGATAGATATTCTCCGTGGCAGCGGCGTAGCCAGGTTTTTCCTTGGGGGGGGGGGGGGGGTTCTTAAGTACAGACAAAGGGTGGGGAAAAGGGTAACTGAAGAATTAGAGTACATTATAAATAATATAGTAAAAGCAAGAAATAATTGGTTGAATAAAAATATTCATTTATATTTAACATATATTGCGTAATAATATATACGGGTAAAAATTAAAAAGTCGACAGTATCATGTCCCTGGAATATTATACGCTTGTTTTTAGAGGAATGATTTTTTTAATTACAGGGCTTTATCAAGCTTATTTTGTCCCACAATACCATATTTTCAAATTATTTGTACTTTAATCGGTATAAAAATAAATTCGATTAAATATGAGTAATCCGGTAACGTGTCACTTGCAATATTTTTATCACATTTACGGCGATATATCTTTTCAAGGAATGCTCAAGATAATATTATCAATAAACGTACAACTTCATAATTATTTTAAAAATTCGAAAAAACTGAGTTTAATTTTTCACTTAAATTGATTAACAACTAAAGATTATTAAATATATTTCAAAATGCAAAAATTAATTACACGTAAAGTGTTTCTTTTATTCCTTGACCAAAATAACCGATTTAGAAGCTCGAAAAAGATCGTACGACAGTTTAATGTTATCAGGTAATATGGGTTTATTATAAGAAGCCTATTTCAGGGGTGATTTTGAGACAAAAATATTAATAAAAATATGTATTTCTTACTTGTAAAATAATCGATTGATAGGTGAAAAGTCTGATGAAAATTTAAATCTTCTTCATCATTTACGGACCCCAAAGCCACAAAACGAAAAACTAATATTTTCACTTAACCCTAAAGTTCCTTTTTTTATTAATTACATTTATTTTATTGTAAATAAAAATAAAAATTCATTTCATTTTACCTACATAAGGGCTCTAAAAACAATAATTATTAGTTCGACATGAACAATATTTTAAATGAGTTAAATAAAATGTTTGTCATTAAATTCAAAAACATAAAAAATTTTAATTAGGGCCTACTTTTTCAGCTTACTTTTTATCATTTTAAAACTTGTTGTGATCAATATGAAGGGGAAAACAGGGTTTATGTTGTTCTGAAATAATTTTCTTCAAAACAGTTTTAAATTGAATAATTGAAATTTTTTGATTTTCACCCATACATACAGTAATACAGTAAAAAATCATTTTTAAAATCGATTAATATTTTTCGTTCACTTTTTTTATTTGAAATTTTTAAAAATTCTATTGGTTTTTAAGTTATGGCCAATTTTTTATATATACAGTTTTTGATGGTAAACACTAGTAAAAAATTAGAAATTCTAAAAAGAAATTCTGCCTAATTTAGAGTTTTTCAATTTGTGCAAGAACGTGTTTATGAATTGAGTTAAATGCACTCTTTTTTGAAAAAAGTTGAATATGTCGAATCTGAGATTTCTTCTGCTTGAACCAAAGAAAGATTTAATTATTTTGCTTTCATTAAAAGATTTTTGTGTGTGTTTAAAAGTTCCAATATCGCTAAAAAATTCAAAATCCGCAAATTTCTGAATTAGGATATAACATATAAAAAATTCGCCATTTCAGTTTTGTTTTTGGACCTTCAAACCGCGTTTGGTAAAAAAAGGTAAAATATCCTCTTTTTGCGAAAAGTGCTTAACCGAGGGATTAATTATTTATTACTCCTGCAATCTGGTGTACTGTCTCTCTGCAATCTTATGCAATCTCATGCAATTCCGTGCAATCATTTGCAATACCATGCAATATTTTACAATACCTTGTAATCCCCCCGTACAAAAAAATATTATAGGACATTCAGTATAGGTCTATAATGATTTTCCTGTAATGAATTTCTTATCATTTTTTTTTTACGATTCTAGAAAAATCATGATAGAACATCATTATAAGAAAATCAGTATAGAAAAAAAGAATGTGTAAATATTGAGAGAGTGGATGCAATAAGTAGAGAAAGTACAAACGAATGATTTTTCCAGGAATTTCAAGGAATTCCAGATAATGACCATGGAGTTTAAGCGATTTCGTCAGATTTCATAAAAATTTCACGGCATTTTACAGATGTCCAAACATATTAGGAGGTTTTAAGTAATTTTAAAGAATTTGTGGTACTTTTACCAACTTTAAAGGATTTTTACAGATTCTAACAGATTTAAACGATTTTAATGGATTTAAAAATATTTCCAAAGGTATCAAGGGATATAAAGAGATTCCAAAAGATTTTTATACGGATTTCAATTAAATTTTAAGATATTTTGAATATATCAAGGGATTATGTGTGGTCTAAAATAAATCGTTCCTTTGTAGTTTCTCTAATTTTTACATTAATTCGTTCAATATTTTGGAATTATTTATTCCAATGCTGATTATCTTATAATTGTTTTGCTAATGATTTTTTATAATGTATGTATGTATGTATACCATTAAGCCATTTCCCTTTCAGGGTAGGCGTGACACTACCCGATTCGGGTAGTGTTTCTAGGTGGATAGTTTTCTTGTAGTTATAAATAACTACAAGTGTGGGCTCACCACACCCACGATGTGCCAACAGCACTCAGTATTCTTGAATGGTCACCCATCCAAGTACTAACCGCGTCCAACGCTGTTTAACTTCAGTGATCTGACGAGAACTGGGGTTTTCAGCGTGGTATGGCCGTTGGCCATTATTTGGAAATTAATGAATTTCCCGTAATCCATGGAATCTTTTGCAATCTCATACAATCCCATGCAATCTTGGAATCTAGAGTAAACCAAAAATCCGAGTAATTTACCCTTCTTGCGTAACTGTTTTACTAGAAAGACAGAAAGTGGGGCTGGGGTTTAAAAAATAATAATATAACCTCATGCATACTAGGGTATTACCCTTAGATATTGATGACTGTTCAATTTTATTTTAAGGGTTGGGCCTAAAAATAAAAAATAAAGCACATATCAATTTCTGTTCGTCACAGAGAATACAGATGGTAGTTACTTCTTTCTAATGCTAGTATCCTAGTTTGCACGAGGTGATATTACTACTTGTTAATCAGTCCCAGCCTCATTTTCTGACATCCTAGTAAAACCATTACGCACCTTTATAAAAAAGACGGTATTTTACACATTTTCACTTTTTAAAGGCAATTTTTAATCATTCAAGGCCGAAAATTTCTAAGGTATATTACTTTACGGGTAGTGTTCTAAATAAAATTAGGGTAAAATTATTTTATCCATCATTTTATTGTCATACTTATTATTTTTACGTAAACCGTTTGGCATTTGTACACAATAATTAAAATTAACACTTTTGAGCGCTTAAAGATCTTAGACCACCAGTTGAACATACCTAAGAATTCAGTGACCTTTGTATACATTGTCGGATAACATCGAAATCGCTCAGCTTAAGCATGATATTCGAAGTCGCAAATCGCTACATCCACGACCGACGAACGTGTGAAAAACGTGTCAGATTTCGCAAAAGTCTCTAGATCTTTAGATGTCTATTAAATCTAGAAAAAAATTAATTCTCCACTTTTTACAATGTATGTAGTATTTTATAGCAGAAATCATAAGAATTCCCTCAGTAAATTTCCTTTTTTTGTTGGAAGAGTCTATTTTTTGTTTCAAGTTATTTTATAAAACTTCTACGAATGTAAATTAATGTTAAGAGTGTATTAAAACAATAAAATAAAAATCCTAGTAACATTGAACTTGTTAATTCTGAAGCAAAAGACTTTCATTAATATTGTCGTGAATGTGAATGACTTTTGTGATAATAGAGAAGCAGGAATCATACCTTCACTTTGCAGTGGAAGCCGCGTGCTTGTTTTCGTTTTTCGTTTACATTCATATTCCGCTAAAGAATGAAAGTGATTGCATAAAGAGTTCTTACGTTTCATGACTAATAAATACATTTTTCAGGCTAAAGTACAAAGTAGAAAGAGACACCTTACGATCCTTCTAAAGTTTGATCGATGTGCCTCGTATCAATTTATAAAATCCTGAACAACCTTATATTCTTATATAATACTCATTTGTCTCTAAAGATACCCAATCATGCCAAAGATTGAAATTGCTATTTTTAATTTTTCCTATTGCGTCTTTAAACGAGGTAATTTTGGAAAAGACTTTATATTTTTATTATGTTCATTAAACTTTTTAATTTATCATTTACCAAAAAGATATTTCTCAATATTGCGTTTAAGGTTTATATCATAGTAGATGCATGCATTTATTATGTTTAAATTTCTATATTTAATAATAACATTAAATTTTCATACTTGCTTTGAGTAAGTCGATTTTAATCTAATTTATTTCTGATTCATAGTCAGATTCTGGAATCGTACATCAGCTTTTTAACGTTTCAGAAAAAATTTGTACTATTCAATTTTTTAAATGCTATAAATGCTATCAATGTTGTCAATGAAACTCAATGTGTTACTATCTAAAGTAAATTATAATAAAGGGGGGCCCCTTCTAATTTGCAATTGCATAAGTAATTGAAAATGTTTGTACTTTCGAGATATTCTAATTTTGAGAATCGATTTTGATCAGTATTGAGTGTTTGAGCGTGACGATATTTAATTTACAATTTTAAGCGCTTTTAATTTAGAATTGTTCCGCATTATATTCGCTAATTTGGAAATTTTTTGTTAAATGCTTTAAATTATCATGAATTGTTTAGTTTTTAAGGTTTACATTCGAAAATTTAAATATCCAAAATCTTTTCGAAAATCAGGAAATGGCCGGGAATTTGTTTCAGATGCTTGAGCCCATTGAAATTCGAGTTCTTGATTTTATTATACTCTCATCTAAACAAAATTTAAAAACCTATTAGAAATTCGAAATTTGCATCACTTTTCCCCTATTGTTGAACAACAAACGACATCTGTTTTTAAACCAAGTGAACCACTCACTTCTCTGGCACTGGACCACTCGTGTTTGAAAGACGCAATTCTAAAAATACAACAATATTCTAGTAGCTGTTGTAACGTGTCTCGAAATGCTTGTAGAATCACGCGAGCCTATTTGCAAGTCTGTTTTACCATTTAGAAAAAAAACAGTCTACTCTGCAATTTTCTAGAGTCTGTGAGCACGACTAGCATATTAATGTTGTTGCGTTTCCAAGTCTGGTGGACATCTCTAAACTTTTAATTGGCATCAAATGGAAAGATGTCACAATTTTCTTGTCAGACATAAGAATTCTGTTTTGACATTGTAGACATTTTCATTGACGATTCAGACAAAAAACGTATTCTTTTTATATCTTGAGAATAGGTGCGACGTTTGTTCAAAGTGCGCAACTCTTGTGTGATATCACAGGTGCAAGAATTAAATTTCGAATATTTGAATTTTTAAGTTATCATGTGACCATCATGTGATACATTTTTTTTATGACGAAATTATTAAGACGGTTCTCTACTCTTTAGTTTCTCTAATTGTGTTTAAAAAAAGTATAGATAATATCAGCATAATATTAAAAATATGATTGAATTTATAATTGTCTACAAGAGAAAAAGAATGTACGTAAGCTACTCTATTTTCTTTTATTAAAGTTGTGAGTTGAGATATTAGAGAAAAATTTAATAAACAATATGCACGATACACCGCCAAGATTTTTTAATCAGTGGTTACGAATTGTGGTGATTCGCGGATATCCCGAAAATGTGAGTAAACCCTGAGTCCAAAAATCCCAAATAAATGTCAAATTAATTTTTTCTTTGATTAAGAGTAAAATTAAATTGTATGTTTCAGGACTCTTTGGTTAATAAAGTTAGTGCCCAGCATCAAAGCCATGGTAACAATATTCTCCTCGTAAAATCTGGAACTAGTCTCCTAAGTAAAATTTGCAGCCACATAACCCATATCTACAACTTTAAAAAGTATGACTTTCCCCGGGTGACACAAACAGTAAGTAATAATCTCCAATATATTAATATTTTAAAATTAAATACTTTCAAAATAATAAAAACTAAACTCACTGCGGGATTTCGTAGGTCCTGAACGATGAGAGATTGATTGAAGCGATAAAATTAACAGCAACAGAGAATGCTTGTATTGATGGTAGCACCGTGGAAGAAGAAATTTCCAAGACTGAATCTAGAGCTAAGGAAATTTTGCTAAAAATGCAAAGCAATATCAATGACACTATATTGAGGATAGTTGCCTGGATCTGCTATAAACTTCTTCCATGCTTCATACAGTCAGCGGTAATTCAACCTTCTCAAATCCAAATGCTTCAAAAGGCCAACGACACTGGCTTGCCGTTGATTTTTATTCCACTACACAGAAGTCATCTGGATTATATTATGACTACCTTTGTTCTTTTGTGCCACAACATCAAGTGTCCATTAGTTGCTGCTGGAGATAATTTGCGAATTCCGTTTTTTGGGTGAGTGGTGCTCATTTCTTAAAAGTTGATATTTATATCCATTTAAAAAAGATACGCAACTATATCTTATAAAAGTGAATATGTAATATTTTCGAATATTTAGAGCATTGATAAAAATGAAGTAAATAAAGGATCTGTGAGAAATAGTTTTCTGGAATTGTCCCTTTTTGACGGCTTTGGATTTTAAATTGTTCAATTCTGCAGATTGTAATTATGAATTTTTCAGTATTGAATTGTTAATTTTCAATGGTTTATTCAGAGTTTCCGACTTTTTAAAAATTAAAGAGTGCTCCCAATTTACAATTGTTCAGTCAGGTTCATTTTTGAAACGTCAACTTTGAAAATTATTGGTATTTTTGTACGTTTTGACCATTTCCAATTGTACATTCTATTTACATGTACATATGTATGTTTAGTTTTAAATGCTTAATACTTGAGTTTGTTGCCCTGAAAGTTAGAATTGTTTTTGGATATCTTTCATTCGAAGAAATTACCATTTTTAATGTTACTTAATTTATATTTATTGTATTTTAAAGGCTTTAGTGTAAAATTGTTTCAATACAACCGCTTTCTAGTACAAACTATTGGAATTTAGAGTTGGACAACTATAAATATTTTTTATTTGATATTCTGCCATTTTGAATTATGTAGATTAGAATTCATATAATTTTTGACGTCTGCATTTAAAATTGATCTATTAAGATTTTTATTTAAAATTTGAATAATTTTGAAGGATTTAACAATAAAATTGAAACCAAATAATTTTGTATGTATCAATCTAAAATTATTTAATTCTGAAACACTTTCACTTCATACTTTTTAAATTTTAAACAGTTTCAATTGGGTATTATGAAATTTTGAACGTCTTTAATTCAACAATCTTGAATTAAAGATGCTTTCAGTTTCAAATTATTCAATTTGGAACACTGCAATCTTAAAGCTGGTCAACTACTACCAATGATTTTAATCTGAAATTTTATAATTTAAAAGTGAAGTCTTCCTTAAATTTGTAATATTTAATATTAATTTAATATGTTGAAAACCAAAGAGAGAAAGATTTACGTTTTTGAATAAAACTATAAAAACTATCATTCTGATTTGGAGCAGGGGATTTTAGAAGAAAAATCTCTAATTTTGAATTTGAAAAGGGAATGTTTCTAACTGAATTATTAGTGTTTTGACTCTAAACACGGAATTTTTTAATAGAATGATAATTTCGAGTTGGTTCAGAGAATTTTCCAAACTGAATTATAATTCGAAGTTATGCTTCGATTAAAAACAAAGTATAGTAAGGTATAAATCTGACTTGGAGCAGGGAATTTTCGGGAAAATGATAATTTTGACTTGGAACGGATAATTTTCTGAAGCAATTATATGTAATTGTGAATTTTCCGACTTGGAAGAGGAAATTTTCGAAAATAATTACAATTGCGACATGGAAGAGGGAATTTTTCAAAAGAATTAACATTCAGAGCTAGGGCTAGGAAATGTAAAAAAAAAGTATAATCACGAAACCGGGAAAATGAAAAATTGAGCAGGAAATGTCCGAAAATTTAAAATCGTCGAAATGTTTAAAAATGGTTTTCTAATAATATTTTTAATATTGGTAGTAGGGTGGGTCGTAAATAACAAATTCTGGAATTCGTAATCGTTGAAACACGAACAAGTAGCATATTAGGATACAACAAAAGCATAATTGATTTTGAATTCCTAAAAATGCAGCTTGGTTACCCGCGCTAAAGAAAAATGTTGAAAAACTTCTTGTTTGGAGAGTTTTTAAATTTTCTTCAGTTTCAATTGTTTTACATACCTGGAGGTCTGGAGGTTTTCGGACAAAATTCTTAACACTTGTATAAATAGGAGAAGAATTTTTTCGGGTATTTTAAAAATTTCCAGTGACCAAAATGCACTAGGAAAAACATCGTCATGACACAGAAGTAAAAATTGGAAATACAGTGCATTAAAAAATTTTTATTTTGATATTTAATGCAATTATCTTTATAACTTGTTGGTTAAAATTTTTCCTGAGCATGTATGGACTTTTTTTTAGCATAAAAATACACTAGAAAAAAAATTCGACAAGACCCAGGAACCAAAGTTAGAAATACAGCGAATTTTTTTAATTCTGATTTTGGTATTCATTTAAATTATCTTTATAAATTGTGGCTTAAAACATACAATACCAAATTTTAAATTTTGAAAATTTGCTTTAATTCCAATTTCGATTCGTGTGTCTTGTCGATTTTTTTCTAGTGCATTGCTACACTAAAAAAGACCACACATGCTCAGAAAAATTTTAAACTACAAGTTACAAAGAGAAAAACATTAAATACCAAAATCAAAATTGAAAAAAACGCTGTATATCCAATTTCGATTCCTGGGTCTTGGCGAGTTCTTTCCTAGTGCGTTTTTGTCATTGGAAAGTTTTTCAATATCCGAAAAAATTCTCCTCCCATTTAAACAGGTGTTAAGAATTTTGTCCGAAAACTTGTGTGAATTGGATAAGAATTATCTCTTAGAAAATAATGGATGAAAATCCACAAAAAATTGGGAAGACTTTTTTGACCTTCAGATATCGAAAAAAATTGAAACTAAAAAAATGTAAAATCTCTTCAAATAAGAAATTTTTTAAACATTTTTTTTGTTGATTGAGAGTAACCAAGATGTATGTCTATCGGTTTCAAATTAATTATACTTTTTTAGGATCGCACCACACTACTTTTTTGTGTTGTAGCAATTTCGAATCCCAGAATTGGTTATTTTCGATCCATTCTAGTAGGTAGGTGGATTACTGACAAAAAATAAAAATTGCAGGTGGCTTTTGAGTGGTCTGGGAGCATTCTTCATAAAAAGGCGAATTGATCCCGTCCAGGGCAGAAAGGATAGCCTCTATCGCGCCATTTTACACACCTACGTCATGGAATCTCTCAGAGCAGGTCACAACATCGAGTTTTTCATTGAAGGAGGGCGAACAAGAACTGGAAAACCCTGTATGCCAAAGGGAGGAATCTTGAGTGTGATTATTGATGCGTACATGGATGGCACGATAGAAGACGCCTTATTGGTCCCAATGTCCATAAATTATGAACGTCTAGTTGATGGAAATTTCGTCAGGGAACAACTAGGTCAGCCGAAAAAGATGGAATCTTTCAGATCTGCCATCAGAGCCATGTGGACCACTCTGATGGGAAATTATGGCATTGTCAAATTGGACATTTGTCAGCCTTTTTCATTGAGGGTAAAATTGTATTTCTATTTTTTCTTTAATATCCTTAAATACAATTAATGTTTTCTACAATCTAGTAAGAATTATACATCTTGGCCAACAGGAGATGCTCAAGTCATTCCAAGTTCAACAAGCGAGATTAAATCCAATGGTCAATGGCAACGTTTCGACACCAAAAACTTTAAAGTACTCTATGTCAAGTTCTTCTTTATTTGGCACAGACGTTGTCAAGGAAGAAGATCGTCAATTGGTTGAAAGTATAGCTCGTCATGTAGTTTATGGTAATTTCTTCCAGATTATTAAGTTATTAGCTAATTATTTAGACTATTCAAATTTGAATTTCTTTATTAAAATAAAATTTGCCTATTTTTTTAGACGGTTCTCAATCTACGCCGATTATGTCTACAAACATTGTCGCTTTTTTGCTTCTATACAAATTCAGAGACGGATGCACTTTAGATACTTTGGTTGAAGCACTTGATTCAATGAGGCAGGAGCTCGAGTGGGCCAAAAGAGACGTTTCCTTTTGTGGAGAGAGCATCGATGTCATCAATCACGCTGTAAATAAAATGATTTATTACCTCCAGTTAGGTTAGGGGCAGTCCATAAATTACATTACCACTTTGATAGGAGGGGGTCGCGCCAAAAATTACTGTTGGTAACAGGGGCTGGGGTCACTGGAAGTAACGTTACGAACTTAGATTATGTTTAGTACGTTTCCAAAATTTGCGAATTTTGCGCAATATGATCCTGCAACGGTACAGTTCAATAATAACTTATTAAGTTTGACACTCTTTCCCCTATTCGGTTTGAAATCCTGCGCTAATTCTACGCAACTACATTTTTAATTAATAATCATACTAAAACGTACCAAACTGGTTGAAATAAACTCTGGGATCAATAACGAAGTCAACTCACCCACATTTGTTGATCTAAACCACCCCGAAGAACTTTTGGCTCAGAAAACCAAACACCCATAACGAGAAAATAATACCAAAAATCGCTCTAATAGAGTGTGCCTATTACGACAGGTCTTAAAATGAGTCTTTGTACACCCCCAACAAAATATCAGAAAATGAAAAATTAATGATGAGGAAGACTTTGAGCGGAAAAAAGTCGCAAAAATTGCCCTAATAGAGTGTGCCTATTGAGGTTAAGAGCTCTACTAGTATTTGCTTGAAAATGTAATTATTTCGTTAAAATTGCAACTTTTCTCTTAAAGTCATCTTTTTTGGTAAAAAATTCCACTGGTTTGTTGAAAATTCGTCTTTTTTATTGAGAATTCATCTTTTTTGGTTGATAATTCATCTCTTTTTTTGACAATTTAACTGCTTGGTTTGAAAATTCGTTTCATTTTCAAATAATTAATTTTTTAAACTGAAAATTTAACTACTCCATTTTCGGTTGAAAATTTATCTTTTTTAGTTAAAACTTCCACTATTTGGTTGAAAATTTATCTTTTTTAGTTGAAAATTCAACTACTTGGTTGAAAATTCGTTTTTTTTTGTTGTTAAGAATTAATTTTATTTTAATAACAATGTAACTATTTCATTTTTGGTTGAAAATTTATCTTTTACAGTTGAAAATTGATCTGTTATAGTTGAAAATTGATCTTTTCTAGTTGAAAATTACACTATTTACTAGTCTTTGCTGGTCATTTTTGGATGAAAATTAATTTTTTCGACTGAAAATTTAACTATTCCAATTTTTGTTGAAAATTTATCTTTTTTAGTTGAAAATTTCACTATTTGGTAGAAAAATTATGTTTTTAGATGAAAATTCAACTCGTACTTGGTTGAAAATTTGTTTTTTTGTTGTTGTTAAGAATTAATTTTTTTAAACTGAAAATGTAACTATTCCATTTTTGGTTCGTAATTGATATTTTTAATTGAAAACTGATGTTTTCAGGTTGAAAATTCAACTATTTGCTAGTTTTTGGTGGTCTTTTTTGATAAAAAATTAATCTTCTTGTTTGAGAATTCATCTTTTTTTGGTTAAAAATGCAACTGTTTGGTAGAAAATTGATCTTGTTTGTTGAAAATTCCTTTTTTTGTTTGTTAAAAATTCATTTTTGAAATTAATTTTCTTCATGAAAATTCTTTTTTTCCGGTTTAAAAGTCAACTTTTTTCTAAAAAATTCGTCTTTTTAGCTTAAAAACTTAACTATTTTATTGAAATCTAGTCTTTGGTAGAAAATTAATCTTCTTTACTGAAAACTTATCTCTTTGTTTTTGGATTCAATTATTTTGTTAAAAATTCGTCTTTTTTCGTTGAATTCAACTAGCTAAAAATTCGATTTTTTGTGTGTTGAAAAGTAATTTTTTAATTGAAAATTTAACTTTTCCATTTTTGGTTGATAACTTATCTTTTTTTGTTGAAAATTTATTTATTTTGTTACAAATTCATCTTCTGGTAGACAATTAATCTTGGTTGTAAATTTAACTTTTTGTTGACAATTTTTGTAAACTATTAGGTTGAAAGATCAACTAGTTTATTGAAAATTCGTCTCATTTGCTTAAACGTTCAACTATTTCGTTGTTAATGCAACTTTTTGGTTAAAAATTAATTTTTTTTCGAAAATTCATCTTTTTTGGTAATGTAGTTTATATATGGCCCCTTATCCTCTACTTCCATAAACTACGTTACCAATACTTACCTTATTTAATTTATTTCAATTTTTAAACTATATTTTCCCCTTTATACAGCTGGAAATTTTAGGACCTGGTTTAGTGAAACAACAACGTCAAGAAATCACGGAAGCCGCGAATGGTCAGATTAAATCGAAATTCACAACTGCGATACGACCTGTCTCTATTCTTCCCAACGTTATTGAAATGTCCTATTATGCAAATACGATGGTCCTGCATTATGTTTTAGAAAGTGCCGTAGGTAAGGATTGAAAACTTGTCTTGCACAATCTAAAAATTAATAGTGAATCCAAGCAAATCTAGATATAAATACTAAATCAATTTTCAGTAACTGGAATTTATGCAGCCTTGAAATCTGAAATCAACGATCCGAAAGCCATAGCAGAAAATGATGTAAACGTTTTCCAGGACGTCGTGGTAGAGAAAGCACTTGAAGTATGTGATATTCTCAAGTACGAATTTATTTTCTGTAAACCTTGCCAGGATTTGGAACACGTGATAATCGACACTCTTGGAACTCTTTGTTCAACGGGCATCATTACCCTAAAAGAAGAGGCTTATTTAGATGAAGAATTGTGGAGCAGAAGATACGCCAGGACCTTTGATGACAGTTCTGATGAAGAATACTCGAATACGTACCGCACTAGCAAAATTCAGTACAAAGTAAGACTCTTGCAATTTATTTTCGGCATAAATATACATCTTTTTCTCGGCAGAAAAAAAACCTGTTTTTATATTGCAGCTTAGTCTCTCTCCTGAGCATTCGAGTCGTATGGAATACCTTCACATACTGCTGAGACCTTTAATAGATACGTATACGTTTAGTGCCTTCTCTTTAAGAAAAATAGTGGGCAGGTCATTATCTGAAAGAGATTTGGTACATGAAATCCTCGGCGAAATTAAGACAAACATTGATCGAGGAACAGTTAATTATGGTGCGTTGGATACATTCAGGGTGGCAACTCGAGAATAAAATTGCTGTGAAGTTGAAAAGGACACAACGATATAAACAAAAGAAAAACGTCTCACGTAATTTATGCACGGCCCCTTAACAGTGAATTTAGTTTCTGACTGGGAATTTTGGTGCACTTTTAATTTGAAATTATTGAATTCTTAAGACTAATTATAAAATCGTTTCATTTTTAAAACTTAATATTTTTAAAATCCTTAATTTTTAATTGTTTAATTGCCGAACTTTTACATATAGGTAATTAGAAAATGTACCATTTTGAATGTTTACTTCATGCCTGCCGATGAGTCTCTTTTTCACTTTAAAAATAATTTACAATCCTTTTAGACTTATATATGTATACAAAATTGTTTATTTTCAAATTTAAATTTCTCAAAATTGTATGGTTTAGAATTCAAGGCCTTATCAGCTCAAGAATTTATAACTTATTGCCTTCACAGTGAATAATTCTAGATCGAAACATGATAAATTAGATAATTTTAAAACTATGGTTTTCGAAATTCTACAGTTGGTGATTGAACCCTTCTAAGTTTAACAAATTAATTTCAAATTCTTATATTTAGAATTGGACAGTTTCAAATTGTAAACCTTAATAGTTATGGACAAAAATTAAATTTGAAAGATTTTTAAGTTCAACCCATTAAGATTCTCCAAATTTATTTCATATTGAAAGCCCTAATTAATAGTTGGGCAATTTTAAGTTTAAAGGTTTCAATATTGAATAACTAGAAAAAAGCGTTTGAATTCAAAGAACTTTGAATTGAAAGTATTGAATAATAATTTAAGATTGGAACCTTAAAAATTATTTGTTTTTAAATTGTATTCATTCGAAATTGCAGAATTGGGAATAAAACCCTCATAATTACTAATTCTTATTATTTCAGAACGATCAAAATCTAATAATTACAGATAAAAATGTTTAAATTGGACACTTTTAAATAAGGAACGCTTGAAATTAAACTCATCATAGTTTAAACATTATACAATTTATAATTAAAATCTTTTTAAATTATAAAATTTTACCTCTTAAGTAAAATTTTACTTCAAATTGGAAGGAACAACAATTTTTAATATAAATCGTTCAAATTTAAAGAATTTTTTGATCGGAATGTTCAATGTTTTTTTATTCAAATTCGGATCGTTCAAAATGATCAAATTTAAACATTGAAATTTGGAGAATTAGAGGATTTCAAATTAAAAGCGCTTCAAGTTATACAATCTTTAATTAACGCATTAACAAGTTCTGCTTTAAAATTTGAAATATTCAAAATTCTACCATTTACAACTGAAACCCTCAATCGAAAGATAATTAAATTAAAAACGTGCAATATTGAATATAATATTGGATTGAAAATTGAGAAATTGTACAATTTTATTCGCTCAGGCTTGTGCAATTTAAAATTATTTTTCTGAGAAAAGTCCCCGAAATAAAAATTGTTCAACTTTGATGGTATCTGCTTTGGAAGTGCAATTAAAATATTTTCCATTTGGAGATTATCAAATTTTGAAAGTATCGAATTAGTACAACATTGAATGTTTAGTTTTCAATTTTAAACGCTTCAATTTAGAAGTTTTTCACGTTAAATTCGACAATATGAAATTTTTTTCTTGAACACTAAAATTATAAATTTCGTTTGAAAATGAATGTTTAAATTCGCGGGAAAAAGCCAGAAATTTTCTTCCGAGTCATGAGTTGCCACCCTGTAAATTACAAAAATGTTGGCTGTACAGTGTAGTAGTTGAATTCAGTAATTGCAAATAACAATCAACATTTTTTATTCAGGTGAGAGTTTGTGCGTCGATCCGATCAAGAATTCTCTAAAGGTCTTTGAGAAGTGGAACGTTCTGGAGTGTTACCCGCAAGAAAACGTGAAGATTTTCTACCTGAAGGAAGAATATGACGACGAAGTCGCCACGAATCAAATATTCGAAAAAGTTGCAGCTTACAAATGGACGCGAAGCGTCGATTGAGGGATCGAAAATCCCCTAAAGCAATATTATTTTGTCTGTTGATGAGCCATGTACAGCAACTATCCTTTAAATGAGATTGTGTCAACGAATTCAATCGAAAGTAACGCACAAATCGCGGAATCGAGTGTTGGAGCTCTCGAAAAACCGATTAGACTGTTTTTAGTATGAATTACCTTTTCCCAAAGAGAAGTTCGCTCAGTTCCTCGGGCAAAGGCTCACATAGTTTTTACGGTGATTATAAGAATTTACGTGTATTATAGAGAAGATATTTCTGTTGCGAGTCTCTTTTGCGCTACAAGCGAATGAGGATATCAGTGATTTTTTTCGTTTAACAATAAGTAATCTAATGAGAGTAAGGATATTTCTGTTTGATACGCGACTCTTGATTTTACTGTTAAGAGACGCGTAGACGTGTATATAATATCATTTTGTCATAGGCACAAAATTTTCGAAAGCGTTGTAATAAAAAATCTATTTTTGAAGAGGTTCTTTTTCATTGAGAGAATGCGATTTTAATCAAAATCAAAAGGACAAAAAAGTTGTAAATTCGAAAAAATGCGATGTATAAAATGTATAATTAATATTTAACGGTCGTCGTGATTGGATAACTTCTCCTCATGCCCATGCATTTTTCCCTGTCGACGAAAAGTGCATCGAGTTTGGCTTTTAAATCTTTTTCCAGATTAGCTCTCGTTTTCAGAAGATGTTGATGTTGAGCTTCGCTTTGTTGCAACTTTATGTGCATTTCGTGTATCAGCGCGTTGATTGTCTCAACCTCTTTGACCATTCTGCAATATTATGAAATTTGTTTTATATATTTATATTCGAGTTTATTTTGTAACAAGAAGTACCTTAAGCGGGCGTAATCTCCAACAAGTTCAGACTGAACTCGATGACTTCTAGCTTCTAATCTCGTGTGAGCGACTTTCAATGCCACACTTTTATCCATGATTGCTTTTTTCATCAACTCTATATTCTTTTCGATATTAAAGATTTCTTGTTGAATCTAAGAAAAATTAAAACTCATCTCTTGAATATTTAAAAGTTTATTTACAACAATTTGGGCATTACTCTGTATAAATGAATTTGCAGTTTGCTCTTGGCCTCGACCATTTCGGTTGATCTTCTGGCTAAAGCGTTATTAGAATTTCCCCAGGCGTCCCAAATTTCTTGTGATACTGAGGTTATGACACCTTCGATATCACTTCGTAATTGGCAAGACCTTGATCTCTCCATTTGCGATTTTTTCACTACATTTTCCGAATATTCCGTCCAAGCTTCAGCGTCCATGGTACTTGAAAAGAATTAAAATTAATTTTTTTTTTACATTTTAAAAATAGCTTTTTATCTCTTCGTTCACCTATTATCGTATTTTTCAATGCCTCCGTAGTACTGAAGTCCTCGACTAAAATTGTTCAATTGATGGCACATTGTGTCTATTCCCAAAGAAGTTTCTTTATTCTTTATGTCAAGTTCGAGTTCACTTTGAGAGGCTCTTCCCATTCTCAGCTGTAAATTACCTAATTTTAAAACTAATTTCAAATTGAAGGTCCTCTTTTGATGAAGAAAATTGTACTTGATTTTTGCACTTGTCAGTAAATTGTTCTAATTTCTTCCGACAGTTTCGAACTGTTTCGATTTCCTTCAGCAAAGCTTGCTCGGTTTCGTCGTGGACCAGTTCCGTTCCTTTTTATTCATTTAAACAAAAAATTAATTTTTCGATACAAATTAGATAGTGATTTAAAAAAATACAAGACCACCTGTTCTGAATTCTCTGTGATATAAACATTCTTGAGCAATGTGTAAAGGTGCTTCGAGGTCCTGAATAGCTTTTTCTAAAACTCTTCGACATTCTTGCATTTTTTTATTTTCTATTAGAATTCTTTCTAATTCTGAGGACACTTCATTTCTCCAAAATGTAATGTCTGTGATTCTCTCTCCCAGCTTTCGACCCGTTTCTTTTTGACCCTCCTGAACCTTTTCGTCTGCTTCGCTGATTTGATTTGATTGGTAAATAAAATAATTAGGAATAAAATATTCAATACATTTTTATGTTTTATTTAATCTAATGTTTACCGCATAAGGCACACGGTATCAGTTTTCAATTTTTTAGAATAGCATGTACTAGAATCGGCCTCATTATAAAATTGAATTTGATTCTGAACCCATTCATATGGAGTGTATCTTGTATATAAAGCCGCTCTAGCAGCATGAGCAGGATTCCTTTCAAATCCAGTTACTAAATTTGGAAATTTCAAGAGCTCTGTCGCCATTCCGCTTGGAGTGTAACAAGCATCAGCAAAAAGATTTGTCATTGGCTGCGATGGACTAAAAGCGAGAGTAAAAGATAAATTAATATAAAAAACTTTGGAATTCTGTAAAATAAATCTAGTGCAAGTTGTTGATTTTACAGAGGATGTTGTTTGACGTTTTCGTAACCTAAAGTTGGTCTCCATGGATGAGGTCTTGGTGTTTTGTAATATTCTCCAACTTTTATTGGAATTGGAACCCCTGAAATTTGTTCCATACAGGGTGAAGACCCAACTGCGCTCCATGGTTGGAGTTGCTAAAAATTGATTCGTTATAACTAAAATGAATTTTTGTTATTCCATTAAAGAATACAATCTGTTTGATTAAAATCCCTAGAATCATTAATTAAACTAAAGAATTTGAACATATGAAAACGTTGATAGACACTCACTGTGTACATAACCGTCTCATCTTCTTTTTTGACAACTTTATTAGGTTCCATTTTCTCAAGAAGCAAATAAAAACGCAGAATTATAATTAAGGAACTTTATGAATCATGAATTCTACAATAGATAATAAGAAAATGGGAGTGTCTACACGTACTGAAAAAATGCAGCTACTTTTACCAAAAGTTCGGTACAAATAGCCCCTTTTCTACGCCCCGCTATTCGTACTGAAAAAATCTGGTTATTGGTACCGAAATTTCGGTACACGTAACCACGGCCTATCAAAAATACTAAAAAGCTTTCAAACATGTGTCAAAAATTTCAATACCGGCCATAAGTTATTCCTCTGTTTAATGAATTTATCAATGTTTTGTTTTTTACTTTTATAACAATAAATTTAAATCATTCTGCACGGCTTCGATTCTGCGACTTTTTTGAAAAATTGTGACTTTTTAAAGAAAAATGCGACTAATCGATCTTTTTCCGTTTTTCTCAGAAGTTCGCTATATTTAGTTTCAATTTTAATTACAATTAAACTTTTAAAATTATATTTCAAAACAAGAAAAAATCTACAGTTTTAATTGAAAACCTTAAAGGTTCAATGATTTCTCCTTAAAGCGTTATACTTGGAAATTTTTTAATTAATATAGCGTTTGAAATTGAACAATTTCGTCAATTCGTATTGAAAGTTTTAATTTTTTCAAATGGCATGCCTTAACAGCAGTTGGACATTTTTAAGTCGAAAACTTTTTAAATCGATTAAATTAAAATAATCTTTACACTCTTTCCCCTGTTACCCTTTTCCCCTGTTTTCAAGAGACATCCCCTTTTCCACACTTTATGTTTTTTCGCTTAAATGCAAACTAAATGAATAGAACCGAATAAGAAAATTCGAATATTTGGTTGAAAATTTAATTATTTTGTTGAAAATTCATCTTGTTTGGTCCACAATTTAACTGTCTTATTGAAGAATTGCCTTTTTGGATAGAAAATTCATCCTTTTGAATAGAAAATTCATCATTTTGGATTGAAAATTCCTCTTTTATGATAGAAAAGTTATGTTTCTAGGTTGAAAATAAACTTTTTTGTTCAGAATTTAACTATCATCTAAAAAATTCGTTTTTTGTTATGAAAACGCAATCAATTGATTAAAAATTTCTTCTATTTTGTTCAAAATTCGTCTCTTTTGAATAGCAGTCAGGTTGTAAATGCAACTGTTTGGTTAAAAATTAATTTTTCTTCGTTGAAAATTCAACTATTTTGTTAAACATTCATCATTTTAGTTCAAACCGATCTATTTGTTGAAAATTCAATTTTTGAGGATGCTAATTCAATTGTCTTCTAAAAAATTCCTCTTTTTGGCTTGAAAATTAAACTATTTGGTTGAAAATGCTATTTTTTTCGGTTGAGGTTTAATCTCTTTTATTTGAAAATTCGACCATTTCATCCTTTTGGATTGAGAATTCCTCTTTTATGGTAGAAAAGTCATGTTTCTAGGTTGAAAATAAACTTTTTTGTTCAGAATTTAAGCTTCAAGCTGAATGACTATTGTTAAAAAATTGTTTTAACTCTAATATTTATTTTAATTGTGTAAAGAATATTTGTAAATCAATGAGAATTATGTACTTTATATTCAGAAACAAATAAAGTTATTACTATTTTAGCCCTTCAGTGTCTGATACTACTTTTTTTCATTATCTTTAAAAATGTTAAGCGACTATTTTGAAAATTCAATCTTAGAAAATTCGTGAATAAAAGATATTATTTAATTTCAAACTCCCTAATTTAAAATGACGTAAGGAAGGTGCATTGGAAAATTTAACAATATTTAATTCTTTATAGATTAGGTGAATTATTTTCTTAGGAACCCTGGCATACACTTTTGCGCTTTCAGCAAAATATTGCATTTCACGTTCAGAATAAATGATTAAACATTATTTCCATTGAAAAATTCGATAATAGTTCAAATGACGTATCTTTATTACTAAATTCCAATCTTATGTGTTATTTAAATAAATGAAATTTAAATCGACGGCGCTCCATACGCATGCGCAGTCGTTGACCTACCATTTTTCTTTAAAAAATATTACAAATTACTAAAATTTCAGACATTTAACACTATTCTATATACTTGAAAATACAGCTAAACGTTTTATAAATAGGAATAGATATGCAATAAATATATGCAATCGATTTTTCGAACCTTTTTTTCCTAGCCTTTGACAACCGGAAGTTGAGGGTCGTCACGTGTTCCACCGTTCCGCTGTCATGTGTGGTCATATGACAAGGAACAGTCCGAAGGCGCTGTCCCGAGTGCCTTCTGCTCCGATCTAGAACTTGCCAAATAAATCCAAAAATACAAGTGTTTGTCGCGAAAAAAACATGATTCCTGGTTTTAAATCCCTTTGGACACTCGGACTCGTGTTCGCGTGTCACGTTTTGGTTATTAATGCGGCAGATTCGGTGCCAGTTTTGTTGTGGGGCGGCGATGGTGAAACATCTTCCCCCGAACCTGTAAATCCTCTTCATAAGACCTCACGAATAGATTTTGAGAAAATCCTTAATCGAAAACTCGGAAAATCCTTGCCACCCTTGCTAGTTTTCGTCAGAGATAGTTTCTGCAACGAAGATATCACGCAAAATAAAGAGGTCAGTATCCACTTTGAATTTTCACAACTCGTGACCATGGGCAAACATTTGGCGATGAATCAATGTATATATATTCATAATATTTTGCTTATTTTAATAGAGGAGGGTGCAATATTTAAATATGCTTTAATTGCATTTTGGATTTTGCCGATAAATTCTTGTTTTTGACAATTTATCGAGCTTATATGTTCAAGTAATAACCAATGGATTATTGTATTCCTCAATTGAATTCATGTTTTCATGTACTTATGATTCTTTTATTTTGTATAAGAAACATTTTTTAATTTTATAAATACTTGTTTGTTTAATTTTTGATCAAACAGTTATCGATCGTGGATGTAGTCAGCAATTTGTGAATTTATTGCAAGTTGAATCAATATATTACACTATATCATACAGATTTCAAAATGCAAAATGTTTTAAAATTTTAGTCAACTTCGTATTGGTATTTTTTAAACTTAAGTAAATTCTCAGAGCATTTCGATTTCTTATATCATGTAATTTTATTTTTTTATGTTTCTCAATGCTAAAGACTGCGAAGAAGTTGTTAAAAAAATATCCAAGTGCTAGGTAATATTAATTTTATACATTGCATCCTTGCTCATTTTTAGTAGGGTATGCAGGGTGGCCACTGGACCGGTAAATAGGAAATTTGAAGGCCGGGAAGAAACCGGAAATTTTCTTTAATTTTCAATAAAAACTCATAAAGTTTATCAAATAATAGTTATTTCCAATTTCAACAGCTATACGTAATAAAAACGTCATTATGGTAAAAAATATTTATTGAATACTATTTTTGGTTGAAAGTTAAGTCTTTGGTTAAAAATTCCACTATTTTGTAGAAAATTCGTCTATTTGGATAGAAAATTCATCTTTCCTGGTAGAAAAGTCATCTTTTTTAGTTGAAAATTCATCTTTCTTGGTTCAAAATTCAATTATTTTTGGTTGAAAATTCGACCATTTGGTTATAAATTCATATTTGCAGTTTGAAAATTCAACTGTTTTATTGAAAATTCGTCCCTTTTGCTTAAAAACTTCAACAATGTGGTTGGAAATGCAACTGTTTGGTTGATAATGAATCATTTTAGGTAAATGCAACTATTTGGTTGAAAATGCATACATATTTGTAGGTTGAAAAATTAATTATTTTCTTGAAAATTCAACTATTCTGTTAAAAATTAATCTTTTTTAGTCGAAAATTGAACTGTTTTGTTGAACATCCGTCTTTTTTAATAAAAAGTTCAACTATCTTCTAAAAAATGCGTATTTTGGCTTTTAAATTTCAAATTTCCATTTTTTTCAATTTCATCAGTTTCAAATTCAACTTTTTTTTTCAAAATTCGTTCTTTTGCTTGAAAGTTCAACAATTTGCTTGTAAATGCAACTTTTTGGTTGAAAATTGTTTTTTTTTTAACATTTAACTATTTGGTTGAAAATTCATTCTTGGTTGAAAATTATGTTTTGTTGAAAATGTACGTTTTCAGGTTGATAATTTAACTTGCCTTTTAAAGAATTCTTCTTTTAGGCTTGAAAATTCAACTAATCAGTTGAAAATGCAAACTATTTTTTGATGAAGTTCAATCTTTTTACGTTCTCATCAGAGAATTTATTAGATTCTTTGTTAGAAAATTCGACCATTTGGTTAGAAATTCAATTTTTTTTTAAAGTCAACTATTTTCCAAAGCATTTAACTGTTTAATTTTAAAACTTAACTCTTTTCTTAAAAATTCGTTTTTGGATTTAAAATTATTTTCTTTTCGTTGAAAATTCAATATATTTTGACGTGGAATCTTAGGAATTTAATGCATTTCATATTGAATTCAATATGGTATATATTATTATTATACCATCAATCCATATCCCTTTCGGGGTAAGCGTGACTCATAATTTTATTTAAAAGAATTTATTCTCCTATTTTCGAAAAATCACCTCTTTTTCCCTGTTTTGAGAGCATTTTGGGTCGTAAAGTTTGTAGTTACACCAAAAACTACTTTTACTCGTATGACCGAGGAAAAAATGTTAAAAACCGGACATTTTTTTCCGACGATAGAAGTGGCGACATATAGTTTTTTTTGTAATAAAAATGTGTGAAATTGATACTGTCTTAATCATTTTCCATTATAAAACTTGTGTAAACGACTGAATTAATAGTTTTTGAATGCAATTGTTTTTAAGTTTCAATTTGGCAAGTTGAAAATATAAGAGTTCAATTTTTATAATTTCAGTGACCAGGAAAATTTTTTGCAAAATGAAAAAAAGTGGCCACCCTAGTATTTAATGTAAATGGTTAATTTACTCTCAAAAGTTATTAATTGTTTGAAATCTTTCAAAAACGACATATTTAAATTATTATAATAATTTAAACGTATATTGAATTAAAAATCTTATCAACTCACAGATACAGCTTTTATAAATAATATAAATGGTTTATTATAGTACTGCATTAAATTAGTTTAGGTGTTTCTCAAACATCTTTTGAAATTTTTGTTTCAAATCCTGTTTCTCTTAATCAGTGCTATGAAAGCTTGCAGCATTACTTGATACAAATTTCGCAATATTTTTTTGCAGAACTTGAAGAAAGTTAAAAATGCTGGAACGATATACCTTCCGGCGGTCGAGTCTCCAATGTCAGTGTTTGAAAGTCTGTCCTCGTACAATCTGACAATGGACGATGATTTGGAATCAGTTGCCGATAATCAATTAGCGTTAGTCCAGGCCACGGACTTGGATACAATTCCAGAAATTTATAGCTCAATGCGCGAGTCCAGTCCAAATTTGATTGCAGCTCTCACCGGAAGATCTTGCATTTACAGTCGGTCGGAACGAGTTCGAAGGGCTGCTGCAGAAAACGATACCTCTCTCTTTTTCAACAGTTCCAATGGAGAAGTTCTTTTCTACGCCAGTCAAAAACCATTCATAAAGGTTAGAAACCATTAATTGAAAATCTACAAGTTTTAAATGGTTTTCATATTCTTAATCCTTAAATCTTTAATCTACTTTATATTCAATGAAACCCTTTCTGCTTAGACGGCCGACGACAAGGATTTCGTACAGTTGAATAAATTGTCAGAAGCCTCCGATGCTAAACGTGAAAACAAAACGACGATTCTGACCTTGATTTTTGCGACACCAGATGCATCGAAGCTAACCTTTAAATTCAATTTCACCCTGATTCGAGGATATTACAAGCTAATATATCTAGCATATTCCAACACATCCGGTGCGGACCACACTGGCGATATTTTTCTGACCTCCAGAGATCGAATATCTGTTCCCAAGAATTTCTCGTACCACTGCTCCCAGAAAACGATTTTCAGAAATGGTTCCATAATCCTCAACTTTACGGACCTGCAAATCCAACTTGATGCTAAAGGATCGTTTGGTGACAGCTACAACTGTCTTGGATTCACGACGATTCCCATTTGGACTGGAATATTCGTCACTGCCATCTTGGCTCTGATTATGATCTGGGGACTCACCATGATCATGGATATTCGCACAATGGACCGATTCGACGATCCCAAGGGCAAGACCATCACCATTTCTGCGTTAGAGTAAAGATTGAGCTTGTATAAAGATACTTCCGTGTAAATACAAGGTATGGTAATCGCCACTTTTATGTTGTGAATCAGGAGATGGAAGCGTCGAATGTGAGGATTTCAAACTTGCGAAACAGTACCGCAGAAAGCGATACAATTCGATAGACTATTTATTTAGGAATCGTTAATTAGGATCTGTGTATCATAAGCAAGGTGGTGGCTTCATTTCGGCTTGAATCATTCCCTCGTATGAGTCCAGTTTCGCTGTTTGAAAATATTTACGTAGCTTGGTAAGAGTGTGAGGGAATGAGATCATACTATGTATGATCTTGTTTTAATAAATACTCTGCACAAAAATATTTACAGTATGGTTCAATACCTCATATCTCTGCTAACTGCAGTATCATTTTTTTTTAATATTTAGAGAATCAGAGATCATAAGAGTATAAAGTCTGCAAAAATGAGGGGGGTGTTTCGGTACTTGAAAACAAAGTATTTAGCATTAATTTCGATTTGAAGAAAAACTGCAGTTGGTCAGTCGGGCGAAAAAAATTGTGAATAATAAATATCAGAAAGAGTTAAACCAGTAGAAAAAGTACTATTATAGAATTTGAAGATTCATTCCAGTCCTAATTTTAAATTAGTTACCTGTATAAATGTGGATGAGTTATGTTGAATTTAATTCTGTACTGCCACCTTTCATCCTTAGATGTGCGTACAATGTATTGTAAAATTAATCAATTATAGCTTAATTTACGATGTGTATTAAGCGATTGCAACTTGTATAAAAGTTGGTTTAAATATGTATTATACGCTGATCATTAATATAAATAAATCGTTAATTAATTGTATTTTCTTTCTGTTAAAATGGATAGGAATTTAAATCTCTCGGGGAAATCAAGCAATTTACAAATTTAATAGAAAAACTCGATAAAGGTTACAGATTAGATTGTTCGTAGCTTTCTACTTTTTTATGTCTTGTGAATGCATTATGGTTACTTTTTTATAAAAAAAAAAGAATTTATTTAACTGGAGATCAATATGATTAGTATAAACAATTTTATAATTCTTGCTACACGTGCTAAGTGACTGTAATGAAAGTTTAATTTATTGCTGAAATTGGACATCAAAATGTATTCAATTCTCCCAAAAACAATGTATCATTTAAATCTAAAACTAATATTGCTCAAATAATAATTAGCATCAATATTTTGATTGGTTGGAGAAAAATGGTCTTTTTTCAGTCTGGACAAAAAAAAAAGTTAATTGATGCTATTTTAAAAGATTTTTTTGCATTTTTATAGAAATATTTAAAACTAGGCGAAATATTCAAAAAAAAAAAAAAGCAAGAGCATTTTAAAAGTTTTTTGAAAACGATAAGAGATGTGTAATTTTTTGTGAATGGATATTTTTTGCAAGTTTTTGCAATTAAGCATTTTTTTCCTTTTCCACAAATGAAATTGAAATCGGACTCTTAAAAGCTTCAATTCCTATAGTTTCTTAAAAAAAGTATTTTGTATTTGAGGAATTGCTGACATTCTTTCAAAGCCTATTTAGAATCAATTAAATTCACGATTTTTAAAACCCTTAGATTTAAAAAAAATGTAAGCATAAATCTAGAACAATTTTAATGGAACTAGTTCCATTAAATCTAATTTTAATAAGTTATTCTTGATTATACAATTTAAAATGGGTTTAAGTAGACTAAACTGTCTGTCAAAATTGTTCAGAAGCCCGAAAAAACAAAATATTTGAAATTTCAAGTATCAAAAACGACAATTTTTCTAATTTGAAGCCTGACAACTAAAATAATTTTAAAAATCGTAGTAACTTTGAAAGTAAATTATTAAAGTTAAAAACTGAAAAATGAATTTCGAAGCATTTATGAAAAATGTAATAGAAAAATTTAATACATACTAGGTACATCATAAAAATAATTATATAAAATATTCTTTAAAAATCACTTATAACGTAGCACATGCAGAGATATCAACTCCGTGCATTACAATAAAAACCATCGAATAACCAGGCAAAGTAATGAGTCTCCCTGCTTCCAAAATTACTGGTTTAAAAGGAGGCAAGTCCCCGTTTGGCAGTAAGTTTAACTCTTCTCCATTCATTTTGATGGTACTAAAAGAAGTTTTGGTTAGAAATCTGCATTATCAGGATTGCTACAGGTCAGGGAATTTCGGAAAGTCAGGGAATATTAGAGAAAACTTGAAAGAGTCAGGGAATTTTCGATAAAATGAAGTTTAGGGGTAATTCACAAATTACATTGAGCGTTTTTTTGTTGACATTTTCAATACCCCTCCCCATGTAAGATACTGTTATTAAATAAACGCGGAACTTTAATAAAATTAAATTTAAAAAAGAAAATGTGTTAAAAATAAGTAAATCTTAATTTTATATTTTTTTGTTTGAGAATTCATCTTGTGGATACAATTTTTATTATTTTATTGAAAATTTGATTATTTTTCTGAAAATTCAACAATTTGGTTAAAAAGACATTTTTTTGTTTGTTTGAAAATTCAACTGTTTTGTTGAAAATTCGTCTTTTTGGTTTGAAAGTTCAACTATTTTGGTTTGAAAGTTCAACTATTTTGGTTGAAAAAATCAACTATTTAGTTGAAAATAACCTTTTTTTTTTGCAAATTAATGTTTTCGGTTTGAAAATTTAACTGATTTGTAGAAAAGTCGTTTTGGCATGATGAAAATTAAAATTTTGGATCAAAATTCTTTATTGACTGAAAAATCTTGCTTGGTTCAAAGTGTAACTCTTTTGTTGAAAATTCGACTGTTTAGTTTACAAGTTCATCTATTATCTCAGAAATTTCATCTTTTTTGGTTAAAAAGTCAAGTGTTCGGTGGAAAATTCGTCTTTTTGGTTAAATTTAACTGTTTTAGGTTCAAAATGAAAATCTTTTTTGGTTGGCATATCAACTATTGCATTTTTAGTTGAAAATTTATCTTTTTTGGTTGAAAATTCAATTATCTGGTTGAATATTAATCTTCTTTGTAAAAAAATAAACTTTTTAGTTGAAAATTATACTATTTTGTGACTTTTTTCATGGTTAAAAATATTGTTTATGAATGAAAATATAACTATTCCATTTTTGGTTGAAAATTGATCTTTTTTAGTTGAAAAATCGTGCAATTAGTTGAAAATTTGTCGTTTTTGGTAGAAAATTCAACTTTTTCGTAGACAATTAGTCTTTTTGACTTTAAAGTTCAACAATGTTGTTGAAAATTAACTTTTTAGTTAAAAATTTATGTTTTCGAGTTGAAAACTCAACTGTTTTGTAGAAAATCTGTTTTTACGGCTTGCAAATTTAAGATTTTGAATTATATATTTTTCTTTATTGTTTGGAAAATCTTTCTTGGTTGAAAATTCGTCTTTCGGGTTTTGAAAATTAATCTTCTGGGTTGAAAAATCATCTTTTTCATTGAAAAATCAATTATCTGGTTAAAAAATAGTTTATTTGGTTAAAAATGCAATACCGTTAAGTTGTGATGTATGTGGATTTTTTTTTTTTTTTTTTAGTAAAAATGGTTCTTACGTAAGATCTTGCGG
>CAKNYM010053138.1:345745-361137 GCA_932195095.1 Andricus curvator | reverse complement strand
AAAACAATGAAATATTGTGAAAAAACACACCCGAGATGAAAAATAAAGTAAATAAGCAAAGTTTTGATGAGAATGTGCCCGCTTATCGGGCCGATTTTTTCACTGTTAATGTTATTTTTTACGAATAAAACAAAAACTACACATCCTATCAAAAAGTGACCCATGAGAAATTTGTAGATCTTTTTTGAATGCACAATTTTAGTCCGGTCATGATTTGTCGTATCTTGCATAGTTTGACCGTGAAATTGATTTTTTTGATTTTTCATTATTTCTTGTGCAATAAAAATATGAATTTTCGATTTTTCAAGAAAATTCAAAAAGTCGTTATGATAATCTTGTAGGACGTGCGAAAAGAAACACTTTTCCTATCTTGACTTTTTTTCGTATCGTGCGTTGTTTGGCCGAAAATGTTACTTTTCGCTTTTTTGGGGGGATTTTGAAAATGCTGTAACTCGGACAATTTTCTTTTCATCAAAAAAAGTCGTGAAGATAAATTGTTTAGATTTTTGAGTACTATAAGCGCCCGCCCATATAATTTTGAAATTTGGAAAAAAGTGGTCTAAAAATTTTTGAAAATGCTCTAACTTTTTGAATTTTCATCCAAAATGGCTGGTTAACGAACTCGATTCCTCTTTTTGCACCCTGAAACTGTTTGCCAAAGCACAATCTAATCCGATTAGTCTTTCAAAAGTTATCCGATATACAGACGACGACGACGACGACGACGACGACACCGACAACGACAGACAGACAGACACCGACGTAAAAACCATTTTTTCTGACTCAGGGGGCCTCAAAACGTCGACATTTGATGGAATCCGCGAAAGTCATTTTTCACATAAAACCAATACTTTCTCATTATGATGAGAATGTAAAAATTTTCAACCAAAAAAAGGTATTTGAATTAAAAAGATAAATCATCAACCAAAAAAAAATGCATTTTTAACAAAGTAGTTTAACTTTCAACTAAGTGGCTGAATTTTCAACCAAAAATGTAATAGTTGATATTTCAACCAAAAAAACATTTTAATTTGAAACCAAAAACAATTTTTAAACAAAAAGTTGCATTTTTAGCCAAAAAATATGAAATTTCTACGACAATAGATGATTTTTAATCCAAAAAGACCGTTTTTCAGTGAATAAAGAAAAAAATATTCATCCAAAATGTGGATTTTTCCTGCCAAAAAGACAAATTTTCTACAAAACAGTTCAATTTTCAACAAAAAAGTTAATATTCAACAAAATAGTTGAATTTTCATCACAAAAATATTGACTTTTTTGTTTGTAACAAAATTGTTGGATATTAAAATGATTTTTAAAATTGTATATTCATTCCCTATGTTTATAAATTATGCAAGTAACTTTTTTGAGGTGAACATTTTTATTTAAATAATTGAGTACAATCCGTACAATTTTATATTAAATACTTTTCAGAACTTTACTATTTTTAGGGAATTTGATGCTTTTCTCTCTTTTTAAATAAAAAGTAAGTTTTATTTATTTATTTTTAAGCAAAATTATTATCTATTTTTAAGCAAAGTTCACACACGTCAAGTTTTTAAACTTGAATTTAATAGTCACAATTAGACTGCGCCCTCAGAAAGTGTGAACAAAATTTAGTTCGCGCAATAAAAATCGCGAATTTTCGTTTTCGGGTATAAAAAATCAGGTCACAGCACAAAAAAATCAGAACATTTTCTGATAAATCAGTACGTCTGATCACCCTAAATAACAATCATAAACATTTCGTTTTAAACTGAATTCTGTTTAAATGTTCTTTATACATCAAAATTCAACACTTTCACTATAAATTAAAAAAAAATTAATGGAACCAAAGATATTTTACAAAGATATCTTTGATGGAACTATTAAAATGGTAAAGTTCAAAGTCTAAATTTAGCACCCTGAAATTTTAATTATACACGGCTATCTATTTCAAACGAATTTTAATTTTCATTTTAAAGGAACAGTCAAATATTGCTAAATATTCAAAAAAATTTCTTTTAAAATTTGTTATTGATTGGGTTAAAATGGAATGTTTTAGACTGAAAGAATATTTGAACAGGATCTGAAATTGAATAAGAGCGTTTAATTATGAATCTTTTAATTTTAAGTTATTTTAAAATTGAAAATAGTTTATGAAGTTTGCTTTCGAATTGGAACAGTTCAATTTTCAACGTTAAAATCTGTACATTTTTTAATTTTGAACAGATTCCGAATCATCCTGTAAAATTATGCAATATTACGGTTCAATTTTTAATACTCGAACTACAGTTCAATCTTGATAATCATTAATTTATTTATATGTACAGTTGATCAACTTAAACCGTCTTTTATAAAAAAAAATCAATTTTAATCGCTTTTAATTTGTAATTGTTTAGGACTTCAAAATTGTATTTGATAATTCTTTAAATTGATAATGTATGCTTAAAAATGAATACCTAAAATTGAACATTTTTAAAGTAAAAGATTTTAGTATTACTGTAATATTGTTAACTTGAATGAGTTTATGATTGAAAAAGTTGGCAATTAAACTTAGAATTCAAGAAAAAATTGAAATCGAACTTATTTTAAGTTGTATTATATCATGTGATATGAAATTTTTAATATTTCAAGTGATTAGACATATTTGTTTCTTAGAAATTGTACAATTCCCGATCAAAAAATAAATTCATGTCATTTGCCAGTTTTTCCAGGTCTCAAAAAATTCCCGGTCATTTCCCAGTCCAGATTTCACCCTGTTTATGTAAAGGTGAAATTTTGTCAGACATGAATTAGATTTTAAATTAGAAGAAGCATTATAATGTACATCGTTAAAATCATTCTATATATTTATTATAAAGATAGATATGAAATACTTGGAATAATGGGAACAGAAATTCATGGCCCTGTTCCAGAAATACAAGTCTTGTTCAATATTTAGGTTTAGGTAGATTCCTAAATAAAAAAATCTACAAAAATTTCCCATTTAAAGAACTAAAAGAATAAGAGACTGTAAATTAAAAATATAAATAAAAATAATTTTTAAAGAACGTTTAAATTAACAATTTCTATCAAAAGCGTTAAAAACTAATTATTTTATAAGAAAGAAAAAGCAATAATGACGCATATCAATATCTTCCTATTTATTTCAGTTCAATGAAATCACTGGTAAATCCAGATAAAAAATAGATACAAATCTGTGTCTTAATTGTGTAAATATTAAAACTATAAAATATAAAAGAGTCAAATTTCAATTATTCATCACAGTAGGGGAAAGGAAATATTTTCTTTAATTGTTAGCAATCTGGAATTTTTGTGTCATTAACAACAATAAATAACATAGAATAGGCTGGTATTTTAATTATTTCTCCACTCTTAAAAATAATCGGCTTGAATGGAGGCAAGTTACCATTCGGCAATAATTTTAGAACTTCTCCGTTCATTTGAATCGACCTGGAATAAGGTAATAAAATTAAAAAATAATTTAGCTCTATTCAAACGTTCGATTTGGTTCTCAAGTAAGTTAATTATTCTATTGGTTGAAACAGGAAACTGGGAAATGACCGATCATTTTATATGAGGATAATACAGGCAGGGAGCACAGCGCAAAAGGATCTCAAAAAGGGGGAAATAAGGGAAAGATTAAACATTAATTTATACATGTAGAAAAGAAGAAACAATATTTTTATAAGAAATGTTATATTTTTAAATCATTTTAAATTACTTTTATTTATTTCTGCCCATTAAAACATTCATTCAACAAAATTTAATATACTTAAGTCGATGCAAATCCGTTCACGATGATATAAAAAGTCCTACCGAAAGATTAAACATTAGTTTTTACATGTATACAAGAAGACACGATCTTTTTATAAGAAATGTTATATTTTGAAATGATTTTTTTACTGATTTCCACATATTAGAGAAATTATTTTTAAAAAAATGGATATACGTATGTTGGAAATCCATTCACAAAGATATGAAAAAAGCCCAAGAAAAATTGGTTAAATAAACAATTTTTGTATATTAAAATTCGTTCTCATAATTAAGAATACATATTTTCTATTTTACAAAATACCATCATTAATAATAAAATTATGATACTCATAAGTATAATTAAATATTTCTGTACAAGAATTGCCATCTCGGCCTTATTATAATTATAGTTAATGCTTTTAATGTAAATTTAAAACTATACTTTTCAATGCTGTTAAACTCAAATTAAAAATACTTCAAGTTTGAGCGTCTAAAATATTTGAGATATATTTAAATCCTAAATATGTAGTTTATTTTTAAATCGTTCAAATACACATTTATAAATTTTAAGATTTAAAAATGAAATGAATTTGCGACTGCTCCATACCCCCATAAAGATTTAAAATTAAAGTGGATACATTATGAATATTTGACTTTAAATCGTTCAAGTTAAAACATTTAAGCTTGCAGTTGATCAACTTGGAATATTCCATTTTTTACGATTGTATATTGGATAACACCTCCTGTTTCCGGTTTTCACATTTTCAACATTTTTTCAAATGTTTCAGCTTCAACTTTTTTTAAAGAGTGTTTATATTCAATTGCATTTTAAAATCTCGTATATTTAAAGAGAAAAGTGGAAAAAGGGGAAGTTTTTCGACAATAGGGGAAAAAGAAGAAATACAGAGGAATAGAGGAAAGACTGTGACCCCTCTGCAGGGTATATAAATGTATAAATTGAACGTACCTTGATTGTAAGTTATCTGAAGTAAGTGCGTAAAAAAAGATGGCACTTGTAGGCACAGAGATTCCTTGTATTGAAATCCATACAGGATTTTCATCAATATTGACTCCAAAGATTGTAACTGCTTGACCTCTTTTCAAAAGAGCTTTCTCTGGAGTGCAGTGGGCGTAGAGTCGTAAATTTCCTGAATTATTTGGAATCGACAGATTTAAAACTTTGTTCGATACAAACTCTTTAAATATGACACTGACCCACCAATCAGGATTCGGTTTCAAATCGGATGAAATTAAAGCGTAATTTCCACCAAAGAAAGATTGTCTGATTACAACCTGAATTCCTGTTTTAGCGCTGTATCCCAATTTGTCCAACCACAAAAATCCTGCCACATATCTATCTGTAATTCCTGGTGTACCCGAATCGTAGGCAGTACTGGTTTCAGCTAAAAGATTAAACAATTTTGTATTAGAACTTGATATATTAGGATCTAATTAAATTAAATTTTTGACTTGCGTACATAACCACATTGGAATTGTGTTCCCTGATGAATCAACTGCCTCCTCCATAGATTTGATTGAAGGCGATAAATAATTAAAGACAGAAGCGTTTACAAAATCCTTAACTTGTGCATCTTCTCCTCTTAAATAATACTGATGCCATGTTACGTAATCTATGCTATCTTTGGAATTTTTTAGAAATTCTTTGGCATAAGTTTCTCCTCGGTGAGCAGAGCCTCCAACTTGATTGACTTCAGGTCCGACTAAAATACTATCTTTGTACCCTGATGTATTCAACAAGGATCGCAAATCACAATAATCTTTTGCTAACTGCTGTGCGGTGACTTCTACGCTAAATACGTAACGAAAGGAATTTGGTTCTGCAAGACATTATTCATTTTATGATCATGAATCTGAGTTTATTTGTACCTACTCAAAGTCTGAAATTAACTTTGAATTATATTAACCATTTCCGAGGTGCCAGTCCAAAGTCATTCCATGTTTTTTTGCAAATTCTACAATTTGCCTGGCGTTGGAATCATTCCAAGAACCATCAGATTTTCGAATTAAGACATTCAAGTCGAAAATCATCCTTAAGTTTGACGTTCTTGAAAATTCGTAGAGAGAATAGAAATCTTTCTCTGTAATTGTAAAGTTGCTGATATCTTCGCCATTCAATGGATTCCTTGCTACTCCAGAAGTACTCGATAAAGACTATGTGGTGAAAATAAGTTTTTGTAATTAAAATGATTTAGGAATATTTTGATAAATATCCAGGGGTTTAATTTTTTAAGTAAAACATATAATTATCATAAAACCTCGTTAAAAAATAAGCAATCTGCAGAAGTGCCTCCAAATCTCACATAAGCAGGGCTCAAATGTTGAGCCAAGTTGATGAATTCCTTATTTAAAATTGGTAAGTTGTTCATATTTCTAAATAATGATGCGTCTATGGCAAAAGATAAATAATTTATAGACGTTGAGTGCATAAGAGAAACTTCATTATTTAAAATAATAACTTTTGTATCATTCAATGTTAATTGAAAATTAGATAAACTCCATGTAAAAAAACATAAAAACAAACTGGCCAGGATACATGCAATCGTTTCTGAAATAAATAGAAAAAATATTTATGTTATTATGAAATACAATTTTATTATTTAAGTTTTATAAAATAATAATATAATTATAATACTGTACACTAGATTTTCGAATAATAGAAAAAGTCATTCTTGTGTGAAATTTCAATGTTGAATACATCTATATTTAAATTTGCAGCAGACAAAGATAGATTGAAAAATCATAACGAAGAGAATAAGACGGTTTAATTAGTATTCTCTGTATTTTCCTCGAACAGGGTGGCCGAAAAGCTTCACTTTCGAAATTCCCTGTCTTTTTCCTGACCGTTGATATTCAAAGACCAGTATTTTAATCTTGTAACATTTTTAACATAGAAACGGTTATAAACGGATCTGATCTGATGAACAAGTTCAGATCAAAATTAAAAATTTCAAATTTATTTATTTCATCCAAAAAAGAAAGAAATTTCGACGAAAAGAAATTACTTTTTAACAAAAGAATTAAAATTTCGAAAAACAATTAAATTTTCAAAAAAATAGTTGAACTTTTACCCAAATTTTTGAACTTTCAACCATAAAAGTTAAATTTTCAACAACAAAAAATGAATTCTCAACGAAAAATGTAATAGTTGGTGTTTCAATTGAAAAAGAAGAATTTTCAACAAAATAATTAAATTTTCGACCAAAGAGGTTAATTTTCAACAAAATAATTTAATTTTCAACCAAAGAGTTGAATTTCCAACTAAAAAAGATAAATTGTTAACCAAAAATAGAAAATTTAAATTTTCAGAAAAAAAATTTCAACAAAAAAACGAATTTTCAACCAGATAATCCAATTTTCAACTAAAATGATGAATTTTCCAACCCAAAAGACGAATTTTCTGTAAAACACTCAAATTTTCAACTGGAAAATACAATTTTTCATCAAAAAGGTTCATTTTCCAGCAAAAAGTTGCATTTTTAACCAAAAGGGAGGAAATTTAAAACCAAGAAGATTAGTTTTCTACCAAAAAAAGACGAATTTCGAACTGAAAAAGATCAATTTTCAACCAACAATTGAAAAGTTACATTTACTCAAGTAGATACACTTTCAAATGAAAAGGTGATTTTTCACCTAACATAAAATGATGAATCTTCAAATGGAATATATAATTTTCAGTTAACAAAATTAACTTTCAACCAAAGAATTTAATTTTCAACAAAATAATTTAATTTTCAACCAAATAGTTGAATTTCCAACTAACAGAGATGAATTCTCAACAGGAAATGTAATAGTTGCTTTTTTAACAATAACAAAATCAAATTTCTACCAAAAAGGGTGAATTTTAAAACTAAAAGGATGAAATTTTAATAAAATACATTAATTTTCGAACAAATAGTTGAATTTTCAACTAAGAAAGATAAATTGTCAACCAAAAATAGAAAAGTTAAATTTTCAGAAAAAAAAATTTCAACAAAAAAAAAAACGAATTTTCAACCAGATAATCCAATTTTCAACTAAAATGATGAATTTTCCAACCCAAAAGACGAATTTTCTGTAAAACACTCAAATTTTCAACTGGAAAATACAATTTTTCATCAAAAAGGTTCATTTTTCAGCAAAAAGTTGCATTTTTAACCAAAAGGGAGGAAATTTAAAACCAAGAAGATTAGTTTTCTACCAAAAAAAGACAAATTTCGAACTGATAAAGATCAATTTTTAACAAAATAGTTGAATCCTCAATCAAAGAAGATTAATTTTTAAGCAAAGTGCTGCATTTTTAACAAAAAATGAAGACATTTCTACTAAAACAGATGATTTGTTAAACCAAAGACAAATTTTCAAAAAATAGTTGAGTTGTCAACGAAGAAAGATTTCAGTTGAATTTTCAACACTAAAATATGAATTTCCAACAAAAAGTTCATTTTGAATCCAAAAAAACGAATTTTCAACAAAACAGTTGAATTTTCAACCAAAAGGGATGACAATTTAATAACATTGTTGAAATATTTAATTGGCAAATACATTAATGACAAGAATATATACTATATCATCAGGGTGCTGGCCGCAACACTTCATTTTCAAAATTCTCCAATATTTTTCTCTGTCAATTAATATTCAAAGACCAGAATTTTAATCTTGTAACATTTTTAATAGAGAACTTGTTTTAAACGGAATAAATCATTTTCAATTTAAAAATTTCAAGTTCATTATTCTTGCAAAGTGTCTGTTTATAGATTTTCAATGACTTGTAAAAGATTTTTTTTCAAATTCCCTGAACTTTCCCCGACCTTCCTGACTTTTCTCTGATTTCCAGGTTTCCCTGACTCATGGCCACCCTGTTGAATTAAACTAGAATAAAAAAAATAAAAAATATGTCGAATAAAAACTTACTTTTTTTTCGATTGTGTGAAATATTTTTACTGTGCTTCTTCACAGTATTGACTGTAAAGCAAGTCATTTTATGATAAGATTTTTTTTACCTATTCAAACAATCTTAACACTTGCTTGGTATGAATACCTGCATCTTTGTATTTTAGCATTAATATAAACAATACCAATTCGATCAAGTGAATTATATAAGCAGCACGCAGCTGATCAGTATAGGTTATGTTGTTGTGCCTAACGTGCGTGCGATAATAACAACAAAGACGTACCGATTACAAGAATAGATCCAGTAAAAGGTTTGTCATTATGGTAGTTTTTATAATCTAGAAGTTTGTTTTTCTCAATTAAAGAAACGTAAGTAAATTAGCTTTGTCTAAATATTCCTTTTAGGAAATTTAATGTTTTTTATGACTAACCAAATTTGCAGCGGATTACTTAACCTTAATTACTACTTAATTTATACGTCTTTTAACACAATAGTTTTCTCAATAATGAATAAAATTTAATTTTAAGGCTGAAACAATAAAAGTGAGCACTTCATATACCATCTACAAATTTTTGTATTTTATTTTGGTAAACAGCTATGACAATGAAGCATGAGTTTGCAGAAATGACATTGCACCTTTTTGTTGTAAAATAAAAAAATTAAAAACTGTCGAATCCTCTAGCATCTTTGAAGCTTGGGAAAATAAGAAATATAATTTAAAATTTTATTTTTAGAAAAGTCCATAGTCCTAACTGGGACAAGGTGCAAGTGATGGACAGTCAAGTGTGCGGAGACGGCAGATTGTTAGATCTGATTGACGACGCCTGGAGGAAAGAAAAACTTCCCCTGGACGAGATCCTCGTTCCATTATCCGAATTACCCGATCCTGAGAGCGACAACGGCGACTCTCACATGACTCTGAAAGAACTTGAGCAAAAGTGGAACAACCTAGCTCTCGGCACTCTCAGTGAAAATCATCTTCACTCCCCGACCCCATCCCACAATTAATTTAATTTCAACTTTATCCACAGAATTTTCATTCTCTACTCTACTTGAAATCATTTAACCATGGAGTTTCCTACAACGGGCATTCGTTGTACCCTGACGGATTGCAAGCAACTAGATTTTCTGCCCTTCACCTGTGATTACTGTAAATTTATTTTCTGCAAAGAACATTTCCATGCATTGTCGCATTCTTGTCCTAAATTCATCGACAATGTAGCTACAAACACGGGCAAATCAGCCAGTTACCTATGCATAAATGATTCTTGCAATCAGACTTCTCCGGTAGAAATGCCGTGTGTGAAATGCAACAAACATTTTTGCTTGGCTCATCGTTATCATGGATGTTTGGAATTAAGCGATGAGGAGAAGGCGAAAGAGATGAAGAAATGGGAAATGCCCAAGCAGGAATTTTTGAATGCAAAAAATGCGGTGGATCGAGAGATTAAAGAAAAGCTGAAGAAGTCGAAAAACTCAGCGATGGCTATCAAAGTAGGTTTTTAGTTTCGAAATTATTAAAGAGGGTTGCTACGAGACCTGTAGGTTACAAACTCTTTCCCCTATTCCTCTATTTTCCCCTTCTTTAGAGAATACCTCTTTTGTCCTCTGTTTTCAAGAAACGTCCCCTTTTTCTCGTTTTTCGCTTAAATGCGAACTGAATTAATAGAGCTCAATACGAAAATCCATCTATTTTTGCTTGAAAGTTAATTCTTTTCGGTTGAAAAGTCTGCTATTATATATTTGGCTCGGAATTGATATATTTAGCATAAAAAGTCCCACTCATTCGTTTAAAATTAAATTATTTTGTTTCAAATTTAACTACTTTGTTCAAATCATATTTTTTTATCAAAAATTCAACTGTTTTATTGTACATTGTTATTTTTGGATAGAGAAGGTGTCCTGTTGTTCTAAGAATTCAACTATTTTGTTGACAAATCTTCTCTTTTTTCAAGTTTAATTATTAGATTGTAAATGTAACGATTTCGCCGAAAACAATTTATTTTTCTGATAATTCAACTATTCGGATGAAAATTTATCTCTCTTGGTTGAAAATTAACTTTTTTGATTAAAAGTAATTTATAAAATTTTTACTAATAAAAGTAATATTAATATAAGGTAAACGTCCCAGTAATCGTGACCTTTGTCCTAGTAATCGTGACGCCAATTTTCTTGCTTTTTATGTAATTTGAATTAATTGAAATTCAATTCACGATTATTGGGACCTTCCAATTACACTAGGACATTTACGTTAATTCCAGATTAAAGTTTTGTTTATAATATTAATGAGAATTGTTAGAATTTAATAATTATTGAAATGTCCTTTATATTTGCAGTGAATAATAATTGTAAAAGAAATTGTTGTCAAATTAGTCTAAGATCAGTAGAATATGTTGAAATTGAATAGAATTGACTGGATTTGAAAAAAAGTAGACCAGGCATTTTTTCAAAAGTAGACGAGGAAAACCTGAAAAAGTAATGGAATTTTAAAAGCAGTCTCCTGTAGAAACCCTGCTATTCTTTAAAAAACATTTAGAAATTACAATATTTTTTTTGTTCCAGGTACAACTCATGAAATTAAAAGGACACTCTGTCGGTTCTCAAGGAATTCCAACAGTCGATCGTCGTTATTTTCTCGTCTACTATCCCATAACAACAAAGCATGCTGGAATTTCTAAAGGAACTTTCGTCTCCGTAAGTTGGACGATGGGAAAAGCAATAGATGCAATCGCCGATTTACTTGGCATTCCAAATTCCAACAATGTATCAACATCTAAAAAACTACGCATGTTTCATAACGATAATGGTTTCATTGTAGCAGATCAGATGGACACACTTTTAGCCGAATTATTCAAAAGTAATACCTTAATAGATGGACAAAGCATAATTTTGGAGTACTGCAACGATAACAAAGTCGATTCTTCTCTTTACACCAGTAAATCTTAATTCTTTTTTAAAATTATCTCATTACTATACATTTAAAATATTCAGTTTGTAAAATAAAGTTCAACCAAAATCAAACCTGTTTTCAGTACAAATTTTATTTGAGCGAACATTTTCAAAAGTCTCGTATATCTATGCTTGACTACTTACGGCTAAAGTAATTAAAAATGAGTAGGATCAACATTTGGTCGATTGAAATAAAAGACTAAAATCTGGACAGATTATTTTATAAGATGCACTGCAGTAAAATGTGCTCGCATGAAATAAGAATAAAATACGATAAATTTTTTAAAGTAAGTACAATTTTTGAAATGTCAAGTAAAAAAAAAACCAATAATTTTTCTCCATATTTAATAATTTGTTATATAATTTTACTGCAGTGGCGTAGATATTAGACTATTAGAGTAATTGTTCGTTTATTAAAAACTATGAAGAATATTCTACGAATATAATAGTATTGCATCAATACTCACAATTTATCATTGATAAAAAATACAAGTTGCATGTGACATGCGTTTACCAAAGAAATCCATACACTCACTGAAGTTATTGTCTGATTTATTAAAAAAGAAATAAAGGCAAAAATATGCACGGGATTTTGGCACGGGACTTTACAGAATCTTTGAGCTAGACGGGCAATTTATCGGCGTTTACAAGACTCTTTGTTAGCATTCGAAAATTAAATTAGAAGCACGCCAATTACCGGTGTGCGTTTTTTTGTGTGCTTGCGTCGTTACCAAAAAAAAGGAAGACAAAAAAAGTAAACAAATTCTCCACAAACGCGTGAACGAACAGCTACCATTTTCTAAAACTGAAACTACTCAGTAGCCGAGCGTCGATGGCAAGGTTTGTTAATCTTACGATCTGAAAATACCATTTGTTCAAAAAGAAATACAGAGCAAAGGCTCAATACCAATATAAAAATCACAAGGATTAAGTCAACTTGGGGAAGTGAATGGCAAAGGGTTGTCTTCAAATCCCGAATCGTCGAGATGAATTAATTAGATGAAACGATCAAAAACCATCACGATGGTCTTAGGGGTGTTGGACGGGCTGACTGAAAATGTCGGTAAAATATTTTTCCAAGTGAAAGCACCCTTTTTCACATGGGTTCGCATTGCTGTATTTTTTGAAATACAGAATGCAAATTCCAAAATTTTCCGGTGACTGTATAATTAGAGGCCGTTCAAGTCCTAGGTAAGCACTTTGTGGGAGACCCCCTCCCCAACGAATTTGGGGATATTCGTAATTGCTTATCACGTAAGATTTCGAATCTTATAAAAAAATATGTTATAGAATAGGCTTAACTAAAAGTGTTCCTAATAATCCTTAAAAACTTTCTACGTCCGTTCATTAAAAGTTCTTGGATCTAATATTCTTAAATTTTATACCAAAAATTTAAACAAATTCAATCTACTACCAAGAGGAAATTCTTTCTCTGGCTCACCTGGAGGAGGGTAAACAGTGACCTCAAAAGTGCTTACGTTATACTTGAACAGCCGCTCTGAAGCCCCATGGTAACCGGAGTCACCCGTGTCAACACCCATAACCAGAACTTAAAATCGAATCATATCTTCAGATTCATGATTTTCTTTTATAAAAAATTAGTCTTGAGTTATCATCTCCGTTTTTACTCTATCCAAAAATATCGATTCGAGGGAATTTTAAGTTCCAGTTTTACAAATTCGGCGTAAATCTTGTACACCTAGAGCTAGACGAATAAAAAGCATAAAAATATCAGATCTCACAATTCTGTTCGCGTAACATGTTGGTGTTAATAGATTCGCTTAGTCATTAACACGAGAGAACAATGGGTATGAACAGTCTGAGAATCACAATAAGGCGATGCGTCCCACTTATCCAGTGTCGCGAAATCAATCTTTGTTGAGGAACAAATGAAAGTAGTTCTTGAAGTAGAGAACGAGGCGTATCAGCGAGAGGATGAAGAGCACGTAGAGAGAAATCGCGAAGAGGACGAGCAACGCCATTCGAGCATTCACACTGGCCTCGGCATTTTGGCCCCTAGATCGGCCACTGGCCACCTGCCTGCTGGTGGAGGAGCTCACGTGATAGCGGTAGGTGGCCTGAGGTCAACCTCAGGAGTGCTGCCAACGCGACTTTTGCAGTTCGATCTGACCCTCCAACGTCTTCGCCAAGTAGATAACAAACAATTGGCTCAGCGCCACGCCCAACGCAATTCCTGCTATCGTGTAAAGATTTCGCTCGGCCCAGCTACGCACAATGTCAATGCAACCATTCGTCCACACCTTTTTACTCGCCTCTGATACTGGATACATCTGCACTTTGTAGCCACACATGATATTTACTAGTCCGCTCTGAAAAAAATGCATCTCAAGATTATTAATCGGCCCTAATAAGACTTGTTTCTGCAGGGATTATAGAGAACTTTTCGATTTTCTATCAGTGGAAAGGAGGTAGGAATCTATTTACAGAATAGGTATCACGGATCAAAGAAACAACTTACCGAAATATCCGTCGCATTTATACAGCAAGAAAATGGAACGCCGCATCGTTCTACGCTAGGACTAGAACAATTAAAGTATTCATTCTTTCCCCAGTCTAAGTAGCCTTCTTGGCTTAAACCGCAGCACTTGAACTGAAAAAATATCAATTAGATGCAATTTACATCAAAATAAAAGAAAAAAATCTAATTTTTTAAACAAAGGCTTACCTCCTGTTGTCCAAAATCGATAAAATTCTGAAGATCAGGATCTTCGCGATATGATTGGATTATTTTGTCAGTAAACGACTCTTCCAGTAAAGACTGTAATGTATGGGGAAACACAAAACCAACGATCGCAACTCCCATTTCGAGCAGGAAAAACACCAATAAACACAAGGAGTACTGAAATAAATCAATAAAAAGGAGTTACGGGGTGGCCGCAAAATTTAATTTTCAGAATTCCTTGACTTTTTCCTGACTAATTTTTTGTTTTCCCTGGCCATTAATATTTAAGGACCAAAATTCTAATCTTGTACCATTTTTAATATAGAGTCTTTTATAAATGAAATGAAACAATTTTAAATTTCGATTTATAAATTTGTTATTTATTATTTTCAGGGGCCACAGCCTAAATCTACTTGAATAAACTGAAAAAGTGACCTTCATTGAATTCAGTTAGTTTAAAATAACGTTAGAAAAATTTAAGGAAATTCAAAAAAATTTGATGAAATGCCTAAGAATTCAAGGCAAGTTTAAAAGACTTCAGGATGAATTAAACAAAAACATTTTTTTAAATTAATCCTTTTAATTCTATGAAATCTGATATTTTCTGAAATCCTGGCAAATTTATTAAAATACCCTGAGAGCTTTTAAAATCCCTTCAAAGAGTGGCGGATTTTTCATATAGGCTACATAAGCTGCAGCCCAAGGGCGGCAACATTTGATAACTTGGTTAACTTGGATAACATGGTTAAATGATTCAAAATCGAGTCGCTAATTTCTGTTAGCCTAAGGGCGGCGAATTTCTATTAGCCTAGGGGCGGAAAATACCTAAATCCGCCACTGCCTTCAAATCAAAGCCTTTGAAATCCCTTAAAATTATTGAAATCAATTCAAAATTCCTTGGAATCTTTTGAAATTCCCTAAAATTGTTCAAATTCTTTGAAATCTTTTGAAATTGATTGAAACTTTTTAAGGATATTGAAAATGCCTAGGAATCTTTTTAAATATCCTAAAATATTTAATAACCTTTGAAATCCTTTAAAATTACAGTGAAATCGCGTTATAACGCTCCCGCATATAACGCTTTCCCGCCTTTAACGCTCCGTTCTACCGGTCCCGTGATCACTCCCATAA
>CAKNYM010053138.1:245584-335745 GCA_932195095.1 Andricus curvator | reverse complement strand
TCTTTTTGAACACCCTATAAGATTGTCATAACAACTTTTTGAATTTTCGTGAAAAATCGAAAATTCCAATTTTGTTCGCACAAAAAAATAATGAAAAATCAAAAATTCCATTTCGCGGTCAAACTATACAAGATACGAAAAAAGATGTATACAATATAATATAAAAATATAATATAAAATATACTTTGGGTGAAAAAATACTGCCGTAAATTTTCTTTTATTTTAAAAAAAAGTTTAGACGTTCCGCTAGACCGTTTTTTTTAAATATAATTTTTAAACGAAAAAATGGTTTCACTTCTAGAAAGTATTGTTTATTTATTGAAGGATAAGCGATTAATTTTACGAAACAAAAAAAAGTTTGGAGATATTATATCTCCATAAGGAGTAAATTAAAAATATTTTTACCAGGTGACCGAAAAAAATCTTGAATTTCTAAATACATCAAAAATACACATTTTTATACTTTAAAGATTCCTATAGTACTTTAAAATGTATTATTACTTATATCATTTACCTGAAAAAGATGTGAGCTAGTTAATTAAGGTCGATTTCGAAATTCAATATTTTTTTTGTCACCTGGTTTAAATATTTTTATTCATTCCTTACGAAGAATATTTCATTTATATTGTAGAAGAAATACTGTGAATATTATTCCAGGGAAAAATCTTTAGGGACCATTTCAGACCATTTACTGTAATTTAATTACAAATTATCATCGGTATTCTGGTCCCGATAATATCTTCAAACATTTTTTTGTTTCATAAAATTGAGAGATTATTCCCCAATAAATAACAAATACTTTTTGAAGGTGACATTAATGTTTAACTTGAAAATTGTATTTTCTAAAAATTGGAAACTGAGAAAATTCATTTTCCGACCTAAAAAGACCTAGCGAAATCTCTAAGAAATTTAATTGAAAATCACATTTGTTGGGCATCCTAATACATATTTGGAATATGTAAAAATAATTTCATCTTTTAGTAGCAAAATGAATGTTAAAATTATGAGAATGACAACTGAAGAAGAACTAGAGTAAGAGCACCAGTGGTTAGCACTGGCACCAACCGTTGGCACCTCCCTTTAATTTTCTTTGAACATTAGGAAAATGCAAATATTTAACGTGATGTGTTCGAATTGCTCTTATGTGAGCAAAATATTAAAGATATTTTCATTTTCCTATTGTTTAAAGCAAATTAGAAGGAGGTGCCAACGACTGGTGCCAGTGCCAACAATTGTTGCTCTTACCCTATTTGGTTTTTCCGCCCTCGAGTATAGAAAATTAAAAAAAAATGGTTTGAAAATAATATCGGGGAAATCCAAACGTAAACAGGCAGGGTCACATGACTCATTTCTGTAGGATTTGGACGCATGACGCAACCTGATGCAACTAACGCGTTGAGAGTGCTGTCATCGTGCTGTTTGTCACACTTGACTGAGCACCGCCTCTCTTTCGCTCCCGCGGTAAGTTCTAGGAATAGCGTAAACAGAGGGTGCCTATCTCGGGAGTTGAGTGTACTTCTATATTTTTCACTACATTTTCTATAAATTTTGTATGGAAATAATTTTATATTCGGACCTTATTCAGTTCTCATTTTCATATATTTTTAACTTCCAGTCAAACAATTTTTCGAAATTTTGGCTCATCAAAGAATACATATGTTACACATATTTAACCATCTCAAAAAGTTCTTACTATATTTTCGTATAGAAAAATTTTTTTCACCTAACATTTTCACATCTTCAGCGCAGAGTTCTTGGGGAACACATGCTTATATAATTTTATCAAAATTTCATATTTGAAAACCTATCGCAGAAAAGCTTTTTATTCATTCTGTAAAAGTTCCTTTTTGGTCCTTATCTAGTTTTCATTATTATGTCTTTGTATACATTTAAAATTAAAAACGATCAAGAATGAATAACTTACTTTTGCCCTTATTTTTCAAGTTAAAGCAAAATTGAAGCATATATAATAAGGCTAAATTACTTTCAGGATTAAAACTGAAACGCACTGTTTGTGACACATGGAGTACCAAAGAGCAGCTCTGCTTAGCATCCAGTGTCCTAAAATCAGGCGATCAAAACTGGATGAGCGTTTCACGATGTTTGAAATCATTCCTTGAAAAAGAATCCCAAAGACCACCAGACTGGTTCTCCCAAAAATCTTGTGCTGTCCAATACGCGCATTTGTTAGAAAACTCCGACACACCAAAGAGAAAGAAAAAGGAATGTACCGAAACCACGGGAGAATCTATCGTTAAAAGACTAACTCAAGAGAGAATGACAGAGATAGGTCAGATCTTAGCCTCCCAAAGGGATGAATACCAACAACTTAAAAGCGAATTAAATCTTTTTAAAACTGGAAACATTTCAGAAGAAAAGCTCCAAAAAATGTGTCTTCAAATAGAGCTGGATGAACGAGAGCAAGAACAAAAGGGTAGGGCTCACTCTGCCTGGCTCGCAAAACGACAAAAACAAGACGCACAAACTCCCGCAAGTCTCAACTTTACAATTCAAAGAAAGTCAGAAAGTTCTGATGGTCATGACACCTTGGATCCTTGCTCCACAGATGATGAAGATAAGAAAAACAAGGGCGGTAGATCTCCTCTCCTTACTAGTTTATTAAAATCACCCAGTCCAACGACTCAAATTCAGGCACAAACATCTTCAGCACAAGTAACGTCTCCGACAATCGCTAGTCTATTAGGTTCCAGTCCCAAAATCCCAAACCCACAGTTGACTCAAACTGTCTCGCCTCAACTTCATCAGCTGGTCTCGACTGCAATAGCTAATGCAACTCCGGAAAGACCTTCAGCTGGAGCTCCAACTCTTTCCATGTTGCTGGAACTCCCTGCGAATTTGCAGAGAACCACTCTTCCTAATTTACAACATCATGCCTCCACTACGAATCTTGCTCAACAAAATATAAACCTTCAAATGATGCAGGTGGAGAATCAACGAGGGAATGTTCAACTCATAGAGCCAACTTTAGCTCCAGGGAATTTGTCCGCTTCAGAAATCATAGATCATATTGACAAAGTGATTCCCAAGGACATAATGGCTGATGTGATGGACAAGGACGAGATTAATGAGATTATCGGGGATATTGAGGAATTAATCAAGGGAGAGATAATTCAGAATCCTCAGGCTTTAGACCCCGGAACAGCACGAGTCATGGAGACCTTGATACCTCAACCTCCAGTTTTACCTGAAAAACAAGAGATAAAAAATGTCCCGGCAGCTGTATCCTTGACTGATTCTCCGGAAAGCGAGGTCGCCGTCGAGGAGATTGACTCTAGCAGTTCTAATATCGCAGAAATTATTGGAACAATTGCTGTTGAGAAAAGTGCTCCTCAGGACGCTAAGGAAGTAGAATCCAAATCGGGGGAAAAAGTTGAGGCTGAAATAAGTGCAAAATCAATTGTGGAGTCAAAAAACGACAAGGCTGAGGCTGAAAAAAGCTTAGAATCGATAGAGAATTCAAAGGTAGACATTGAAACGAGATTAAAGGAGAGTAAAGAACAAACTAGGGAGGATACAACAAAATCTAGTAAAGAGGATGTAAAAAAGTCTCCCAAGGAGGATCCAAAACAGTCTGTTAAAGAAGACACAAAAAAGTCTTTCAAGGAGGATCTAAAGAAGCCTGTTAAAGAAGACACAAAAAAGTCTTTCAATGAGGATCTAAAAAAGCCTGTTAAAGAAGACACAAAAAAGTCTTTCAAGGAGGATCTGAAAAAGCCTGTTAAAGAAGACACAAAAAAGTCTTTCAAGGAGGATTTAAGAAGGCCTGTTAAAGAAGATCCAAAAAAGTCTGTTAAAGAAGATCCAAAAAAGTCTGTTAAAGAAGATCCAAAAAAGCCTGTTAAAGAAGATCCAAAAAAGCCTGTTAAAGAAGATCCAAAAAAGCCTGTTAAAGAAGATCCAAAAAAGCCTGTTAAAGAGGATCCAAAAAAGGCTGTTAAAGAGGATCCAAAAAAGTCTCCTAAAGATGATGTAAAAAAGTCACCTAAAGATGATGCAAAGAAGGAAACTAGAGATACTACAAAGAAGGAAACTAGAGATACTACAAAGAAGGAAACTAGAGATTCTATAAGGAAGGAAACTAGAGATACTACAAAGAAGGATACTAGAGACACTACAAAGAAGGAAACTAGAGATACTACAAAGAAGGAAGTAAAGGACAATTTAAAGACTGTGAAAGAGAATTCAAAAAAAGAAACAAAGGAAAATGTGAAAGAGAATGTTCTCCAGGCTCTGGATAACTCACCTCTCGAGCAGTCGAAACCGAGTTCTGAAAAGGATAATTCTAGTGAGAAGGTATCCAAAGAAGCTGATGAAACTCGTGATGTTAAGGACATGGACCAACTCGAGCTAAATCTCGCAAAGATAACCGGTGACCAGGATGCACCTTGTATAGAAGTTTTGAGTGTATCTTCGGATGATCATCCTAGTGCAGAAGACACAGAAAAATCCCAGGATATCAGTTTGATTCTCGAGGATGAAGTAATTTCGCCGATTCTTCAGGAAAAGAGAAAAGAGGTTGAGGAAATCTCTGTGGTAGAAACCCCTGCTGATGGTACTGAATCTTCAGCATCTGCTAAGGAAGATGTCATAATCAAGGAAGAGAGTGGTGAAGAAGAGAAGGAAGAGTCTTTGAAGAAAGCTAAGGAAGAGTCTTCGAAGAAAGCTAAGGAAGAGTCTTTGAAGAAAGCTAAGGAAGAGTCGAAAAAAGTCCTCGATCTTGAGAAGGAGAATTCTAAAAAAGAGGATAAGAAAGATTTTTCTGGTAAAACTTTAAATACAGTTATAGAAGAGGATTCGAAAGATTTGGAAAAAGAAGAACGAGACAATGTGGAAGAAAGCGAGCCTCCAAAGGAAACGGATGATTTGCCGAGTGAGGATCTTATTAAGGATGAAGAAATAAAGTTGGAGTTGAAAAAAGAAGTGGACAAATTCCAAGAGGAAACTTTGAGTCATGAAGGATTGAAGAATGAAAAGGAGATTAAAGATGAAAAGGAGGAGAAGAAAAATATTGACTTAGATGTTAGCGTTAGGAAAGAACAGGACGGGTTTTCGGAAAATGTAGGAGAATTAGATGAGGAGGAATCGACTTTGAGTAAGATGAGTGGAGGAAGAGTTATGAAGACTTATTCAAAGAGGCAGACTATTGCAGTGGATAGTGAACCTGAAATGGAAGGAAGCATAGAGAGTGCTGATTATAGGGCTTGGAAGAAGGCAGTTATGTTGGTTTATAATAGATTGGCGACGCACAAGTACGCATCGGCTTTCCTTCGACCTATCACTGAAGATCAGGCTCCGGGCTATCATTCTATTATTTTCAGACCTATGGATTTGTCTACTATTAAGAAGAATATTGACAATGGAACCATCAGGTCCACGAGGCATTTTCAGCGAGATGTTATGCTTATGTTTCAAAACGCCATCATGTACAACAAACATGATACATTTGTGTATAAGATGGCCATTACGATGCAAGAAGAATGTCTACAACATATGCAGGTCAGTGCAAAATTACATTTTTTAACCGCTAACCAGGCCTGAGATTACAATTATTTTTCAGAAGTGCTACACATTACATTTTTTGTTTGTAAATTTGTTGAGCCTAACAGTTTTTCCAGAATTTAAAACTGTTCAACGGTTTTATAACTCACTGTTATGGTCGCGAAATCTTCTTCGTCTGCAGCTTGATCAAGCAGCGGTTGGGGAAGCGCTCCGCGTACATATCCATTTTTACAGAGGTGGGCACGTTGATTTCGCAATGATTGAATCGAAACGTGCTGAAGCTCTGGGTGTTTCTGGCACACCCGAGTGTTCATACGCGCCAAAAAGCCTCGGTGAATAGGGATAATGCTGGCATCGTTGCAGTCCAGCAAGTCATCCTTGACTTGACTCGTCCATTCAATGTGGGCGTTTCGCCGGTTCGTCGTCGTGTTTCCATCTAAATTATTTTCAACACCCCGAACTCTAGGATGATCGGTATATTTTGCCGACCCATTGTCGGGTGCTCTGCGCGTTCGATCGTTTTGAACCGCATCTACAACTTTTTGGTGTTTTGGTGGTGTCATTGTTGTTCCCACGAGCAGCTAGGGAAAGGCTTTGTCCATCCTTGTAGAGCCACGCGTGCAATGATTAGGCTGCATACTCTGAGAGGTTCCCGGTATCCCAGAGTCACCGTTTAAGACACCTCACCCAGGTGCCATTTAGCTTTCGGCACGGTTGTTACGCCTGCGCTTAGGGGTTATTCCTTCGGGACCATCCCTGGACAATTGTCCGCGACTGCTTATTAATTATTGTAACCATATTCAGCAGAAACCCTTGGTACAGGGACCCTCTATCCGCAACCCGAGGACGCGTCCGGTGACATTGTCATAGGCCCATCAGTTCTATTCCAAAGGAATCGAAACCGAAACCGAATGGTGGTTCGTCCGGGTTTATATATATCCGGTTATATATTATATTTGTCCGGTTTATATATATATATATATATATATATATATATATATAATCTTTCTCAAATAACATCTCGTCATTATTGTACAGTAATCAAAATAATTTTATAAAATCATAATATTGTAAATAAATAATTAATATAATTAAATATTTGTATTGTTTCCATTATTGTAATACGTATTCTATTCTATAACTCGGGGCTTATCCACTTATTTTTTGAAAATCTCAGGCCTGCCGCTCAAATTATTATATAGTTTTTATTTATTTTTTATCCTAAAACCTTAATCGTAATTTCACGAACAATGAACTAAAATTATCTTCTATTTTTCTTTCAGATTTTAGTACAAGTGACTGGCGAAATGTCGTTTCGCAGAGAAACTAGAACAGCAGCAAGCAGTAGCAGCGAAGCAAGTGAATCTGGTGTAAAAAAGAAGAGAAGTCACATTACACCGAGTCCTCATGACACCGATAGTCCACGAGGAAAGAAGCGTCGAAAGTCTGAAAATGACTAATTAGTGGTAATCAATTTTGATAAATTGTGGTTTGCATGAGTATTAAACTGTTACGCTTCAAGAAACAGTCGGTGAATTTTTTCATATTGAAATTAATGTGGGTGTGAATGATGTCGTATGTATGTGGAATGATAATTTTATTAATAACGGGTGAAAGTGATAGGAATAATGAAAATGTGTATAATGCAGCGCTCGGAACGGGTTACTTTTTAGTAACTTAGTTACTTTTTTGATCCGCGGTCACTAAAAAGTTACTTATTTCATGAAATAAAGTATTATTTAAAAACTTGTGAAAAATGTAAAAACTCAAATTTTTTCAGTAAATATGGCACTCTAGAGCCGGGAAATCGTGATCAAAATTGCAATTTAGCTAAAATTGCTAGTTTTTAATTTAAAATTTAAATCTTTTTTCTTGAAATATCGAACTATGTATTATATTTTTTGATGAGAATTTATCTTCTTTTGTTGAAATTCGGTTGAAAGTTGCACAATTTTTGTTAAAACTTTATTCTTTGTTGAAACTTCATCATTTTAGTTGAAAATTCATCTTTTTGTTAGAAAATTAATCTTCTTGACTGAAAATCACTCTTTTGTCTAAAAATACATAATTTCATTTGAAAATGTATCTTTTTGGTTAGAACAGGGTGTCCAAGGACCTAGAAAAACCTTGAAAACCTGGAATTCTCCTTGATTTTGGTTTAAACCTTGAAAACCTGGAAACCTTGAATTTTTCACGAGAACCTTGAGTTTGATTTTTTTTTGCTTTCAAAACAGTTATGTTATTGAATTGTGAAGAGTGATTAAAATCTTTTAGTCTATTATGAAAGAAAAATCTCGTTTAGAAGAAATATTGCTACTGAAAAGTTTTTTATTTATCAAGATATAATTTATCTTTTGTTCATTACAGAATAAATAGATTTCAAGGCACTTTTTTTATACTGGTGCCAATTATTTTATAGATTACAATTAACAGACTTTAATATTGTGAATGATTCTATAATTTTTTTATTTCTTCTGCGCTAATACAGAATATTAATGTATACATTTTTTGTGATATTCAATTTACAAATTATAATAATTGTTAGTTGAAAATTTCGATGTTAATTCAGTTTCAGAATTAGAATGAACCATGGCCATATGATTTGAAATAATTCAATGATTTCAACGAATACGAAAGGTTTCAAAAACAAAAATTTAAGAAAGATTTCACAAATATTTCCAAACATTTTGCAAAGATTGTAACGATTTTAAAAACGGTATAGTAAACCAGATTTCAAAACATTTCAAAGATTTGAAACGATTTCAAATTTTTTTAGAAGATTTCACAGAAATTTCAAAGATTTTCATGATTTCAAATTAATACAAAAGATTTCAGAATTTTTTAACAAATATTTCAAAAATTTCATAAAAAATTTAATAAAGATTTTAAAGAAAACAAGAATTTCAAAGATTTCAAAAAGGTATAAACCAGATTTCAAAGATTTCAAACAATTTCAAAGATTTCAATTTTTTTTAGAAAATTTCACAAAGATTTCAAATATTTCCATGATTTCAAACAAATACGAAAGATTTTACAAAGAATTCATAAGGATTTCAACAGATTTCAAAGATTTCAAAAAGGGTACAGTACACCAGATTTCAAAACATTTCAAGAGTTTAAACGATTTCGAAATTTTTCTGAAGATTTCAAAAGATTTCACAAAGATTTTAAATATTTCAATGATTTTAAATGAATACAAAAGATTTCAGAAAGATTTGACAAATATTTCAAAGAATTCGTAAGGATTTCAAAAGATTTCAAGAATTTTAAAACATAAAAAAGATTTTAAACTATTTCCAAATTGTTTAGAAGATTTCAAAAGATTTAACAAAGATTTTAAAATATTTTAATGATTTCAAACGAATAAAAAAGATTTCAGAAAGATTTCACAAATATTCTAAAGAATTCATGAGGATTTCAAAAGATTGAAAGAATTTCAACAAAAGACACCAGATTTCAAAGATTTCATAACATTTTAAACGATTTCAAAAGGTTTCCAGAAATTTGAGAAGATTTGAAAAGATTTCAATGATTTCAAACGAACACAAAAGATTTCACAAACAAAGAATAATTTCACAAATATTTCATAGATGTCAAAAGATTTCAAAAAATGTCACAAAGATTTTAAAGATTTTTCAACAATTTTTTAACATTCCAAAAGATTTTTAAAGATTTCGCAAAGATTTTAAATACTTCAACAGATTTCAGCGAATTCACAAAGATTTCAAAAGCTTTCTTTGGAAACTGTTGGCCAATAAAAAATGAAATGGCTCATTTTTTGCATGTATAAAAAACGGCTATTTCATTATTTAATGTAAAAAAGTAGACCTGGAAAAACTTGATTTCTTGACCTGAAAAACCTGGATAAGACCTTGAATTTTCTTTCTAAGAATCGCTGGACACCCTGTTAGAAATGTACTTATTTTGTTGAAAATTCGTCTTTTTCTGTTGAAGATTCCCCTGTTTTTGTAGAAAATTCAACTATTTGGATGACAGATAACTTTTTTGTCAAAAATCCATATTTAATGGTTGAAAACTCAACTGTTCTTTAAAAATTGGTCTTTTTGGCTTAAAAACTCAACAATTTGGTTGAAAAATAACCTTTTTTGTTGGCAAATCGTCTTTTTTGAATGAATTCTGTTTTTATATTAAATTAAAATCTTTGTTGGTTATTATATCAACCATTACATTTTTCGTCAACAGTTCATCTTTTTTAGTCAGAAAAATTCAACCATTTTGTTAAAAGTTGAACTACTTTCTGTAATATACATCTTTTTTTTGAAGAATCATAATTTTGGTGGAAACTTTGTCTTTTTTGGGGAAAAATCTATCTTTTTGGTTACTTTTGTGCCACATTTTTGTTACTTTTCAGTTACTTTTTTGAGAGAAGTATAGTTACAATTTTACTATTTTTTGAAACTTGAGCAGTTCCGAGCCCTGTATAATGTCGAAAGTTGGATAGACCGCGGCGAAACAAAATATCTGACCACAAAACTAAATAGAATCAGCTTCTATTTCTATCAATTTTTGAAAGAAGGCCACAATGAAACCTAAAATTTAAGGCCTTTACATTACATACAATATATCATATGAAATGTAAAACTAATTTTTAAAAAAGTAAACCTAAATGATCAGAAAAAGCGGTTCTTCACTGTTGCTTAATTCAACGATGTATTTATGGTTTTTATCTGAATCTTACTCAGGAATTGTTAAGGTTTTTTTACTGTTTACTTTTGCTTTCGTTATTAGAAATCAGTTTCGAAAACGGAAACAATCCTCTGTAATTTTACATATTAAATCTGAGAATTTTTGTATGTTTTTGACAAATCCGTATGATATTTTTATTCAATGTGTCAAATTGAAGAAGTAAAATGTTTTGTTACATTTATATATCTTTTCAGAAATGGAATAAACGGATTAACGTGAAACACTTGTTTTTTTAATGACCCGAAATTTTTAACTTACTACATATAAAAAAAAGAAGGTCGCAATGAATTCAGCTTCATTGAGTTTCATTCAGTCGCATACAGTTTTGAAAATTATTTGACGTAATGACTACATATAATATTTTGACTCCTCCAAATTTACCAGTAGATTAATGTTTTTCACGTAAATACAGTCAACTTGAAAAAAGGACTTACAAAAAAATAGAAAATGGGTCATTACGCTAGAGGCGATTCAAGAAAAGTTGCGTATAGTTCGGAGGATGATGAAGGTTATCATACACGAGCTTTTATTTCTGCTTCGACTATTCAAAGGATGTCTCAGTTGAACTTCAGAGATAAAAACAACAATTGCGTGCGAGTATCTGGTGAAGCTGTAAGTTTGAAAACATTATCGAAAGGAAGAAATGAGATTAAAAATACTTTTTTTTTTGAAGCCATCACTTTTGATCTCAACAATACTGGATGAAACAGATTGCCAATTCTGGGCAGAGGATGAATTGAGTAGTTCAGAATCAAAAAATAGATTGGTTTCGAGAAGAAAAAGACGTCGCAGTGTTTCATATCGAAATCGTACAAATATACACAAAAGTAGATCAGCTTTATTTCAATCTTCGAGTTCGAATTCTAGTTCTTTGTATATAAAAATGTCAACTGCAGTTCCTTCAACTACCTGTAAGCACTCGTAAGTCCTAGTAGATTAATTATTAAAGCGATTAATAAAAATCATGCTATTTTTTCAGTACAAAAGCAGCGAAGGAAATATCGTCCCGAGAGACTAGCAAAAAAAGCAAAATTGGAAAGAGAACTTTTCTCTTTATTGCGAAAAATTGACGATACTAAAACTTGAAAGCTGAAAAATAGGATAACCATAAAAATTGCTCGGGCACCTAGAAATGTTCTCTTAAGATCATTACCTGTTAATTAAAGGAATCTAACAACTTTTATTGTGTTTGAAAGTCTTTATAAAAAAGATATACCTTTTTAAAAATGTTGAGGTACCTACTAAAAATAGTTTTTAGTATCAGAGATCAAAATTCGGTCTTTAAAGATAATATTGTTTAAACGACTATAAGACGATATAAAAATTGTGAACAAATATTTTATTCGTTATACGGTCATTATAATTATTATTCAAATTATGCACTTTCATCAAAATAGTTGAATTTTCAACCAAAAAAGATTAATCTTTTACCAGAAGAGATAAATTTTTAATGAAATGGTTAAGTTTCCAAGCTAAAAGTCGAATGTTTTAGAAAACAGCTGACTTTCAAAACCGAAAAGATCAATTTTCAATCAAGAAAGATGATTTTTCAACAAACAAAAAAGTTAATTTTAGACCAAACAGTTGCATTTACAGCCAGATAGTTGAACTTTCATGCAAAAGAGAGTCAACAACAAAGTTGAGTTTTTAACCAAATAGTTGAATTTTCAACCTACAAAGATTAATGTTCAAACAAAAAAGATTAAACTTCAACAACAAACAGTTGCATTTTTAAACAAATTGTTGAATCTTCAAGCCAACAAGGCGAAGTTTTTAGAAGACAGTTGAATTTTCAATCGAAGTGGACGATCTTTCTATCCTAAAAAAAAGAATTTTCAACAAAACCGTTACATTTTCTACCGAAACAGATGACTGCTTAACATTGTTGAATATTTAAGAAAATAAATCAATTTTCAACAAAATAGTTGAATTTTGAACTAAAATGTTGAATCCTAAAAAAATTAAGTTTTAACAAAGGAGTTCAACTTTCAACCTAGTATGTAGTTATATTTACAATGGAAAAAGGAATAGTTCCCAACGAGAAATGTAATAGTTTATATTTCAACCAAGATTTTCCATTCAAGAGAGAGGAAACATGTCAAAAAAATAGTTAAATTCTCTATCCGAAAATATGAATTTTTAACCAAAAGGTTAACAAAAATAGTTCAATTTTAAACTAAAAACGATCAGTTTTCAACCGAAAATGGAATAGTTAAATTTGCAGTTCAAAAAATTGATTTTCAGCAAACAAAAAAAACAATTTTCAACAAAATAGTTAAGCTTTCTACCAAAGGGATGGATCTTCAACCAAGTATGTAGTTGAATTTTCAAGCAGAAAAGATCAATTCGCAATCAAAAATAGAATTGTTAACCAAAATAGATGAATTCCCAACCAAAAATATAATAGTAGACTGTTGAATTAAAAAGAATGAACTTTCAACGAAAAATAGTTGGATTTTCTTATTGGGTTCCATTAATTCAGTTTGCATTTGATCGAAAAAAAATGAGAAAGGGGGGATGTTTCTTCAAACCAGGGGAAAAAGAGGAATTATTTAAAAAAAAAGGAGTGAAGAGGAGAATAAGGGCAAGACTGTGAAGTCTGTATTTAGATGATTTACTTGCAAAATAGGGGGACTTTTTTTCACCATAAGTGGCTTTGGATTTTATTTTTTATTTTTCAATAGCTATTGAATTAAAAAATATAATTGTTACACAAAATGTACACCTTTTGCAGCAGTTCAAAAGTATCAGGATCAGTACCCTAAAACATAAATAAATTTAAGAATCATTTTGTTTAAAATTAAAAATGCGAAAATGTGTATTACCAACCTTCAATTCGAAAAATAAAAAATAATATCCGACATTAATAGCATGAGATACAAATTTCAAATTGAAATAATTTAGAAATAAAATGTTTCTTGAAAATCATTCATTTCTCTCTAAACATAATATTGCACAACCATTCGCCCTTTTCGGAATATTTATGTACAATGTATATATTTAAATACATGTTATGTGTTCAATTTTTGTGAATTAGTTGGCGCATTCACACTCATATTGAAACCTCCACCACAAAATTTTTTCTCTGAAGGTGAAATTGTTGGTAGAATAGCTTCTGTCAAATCTTTCATTTCTAAATCCTTCTTGAAGTTCTCTTCTCTCTTTTTCAATTTAAAATATTTGGCTTTAAATGCATTCAGCTCTTTTGTCAGCCTCTCAATTTCGAATTTTTGTTCGTTTGTCAAAGCTTCGAACATATTCCTTTCAGCCAGAATACACTGCAAACAAAATAATTAAAAAACTGGAAGCTTTAACAGTAAATGTAGGCCCGCAGCACACAACATTTTCAACCTACCTTCATTTTGTTGCCTCTTTCTACAAGACTTTTTTGAGTTTTCGTCAGAACTTCCACAACTTCTGGTCCAGGCTGTTTAATTAGCATTTCTCGAACGTTCGCATAGAGTTTTTCGGTATACTTGATAGTTTTCTCTTTATTAATCATTTCTGAAGACATTTTCAGAACTCGCTTTTGCAGAATTTGAACCTTTTGCAGCAGTTCAAAGGTATCAGGATCAGTACCCTAAAAATAAATAAATTTAAGAATTCTTTTGTTTTAAATTAAAAATGCGAAAAAATGTATTGCCAACCTCCAATTTCCTCCACCTATGCACATTTAGCGGGTTCTGAAGTTCTTCCTCCAATGCAGTGACTTTTAATCTTTCCTTTGTCAAATTTTGTTCCAAATGGAAGACTTCTAATCTCAGATCACTCGAATTTTTCATATTTTTGATCAAAAGGTCCTTTTCGCTCTGCAACTTTTGCACTTCTAACTTTAATAATCTAATTTCATCGAGTCTCTGGGAATATTGGCTTTCTTCTCGTTGAATTGTTCCCTCTAGTACTTTAATTTTGCTGTAAAGAAGAGCAATCTCGTCATTCCTTCTCACAAGTTGAGTACCAAGAACATCACGTTCAACTAAAACAGCATCAATTTCCTTTTTTTGTTGATTTATTTCAGTCTGCGCTTGGTGCTCGTTTTGTCTTAATTTTTTTTCTTCTTTCTTCATTTCCTCGATTTTATGTCGTAAGGACGATACAGTTTTACGAGTTGTTTGCAGCTCCACTTTCATGTCTTCTTTTTCTTTTTCTGCTTTTCCCAATACTGTAGATAAAACATATTGAATTGGAAATAACTTTCGTGATGCTTCCAGGGTTGCCACTCCCAGATTCAGAAAAAATTGTCGGTTTCCGAGAAAATTTTCCGGTTATTTGAAATTTCAAATCGAAGCTTCGAAAACTAGACAATTTTGAAATAAAACTAATTTAAAATTGTATCATTCGAAAGTAGAAGCTTTCAAAATGGAACCAATTTTATTTCCAGGTTTTCAAACACAAAGATAATTCAAATTGAATATTTTCGAACCGAGTAGACTCAACATTGAAACATTAAAAATATCAAAATTCGTCAGATTAAAAAAGAAGGACTGGAAATTGTTTAACTATTGAGACTTTGAAAATGAAATTGTACAAGATTGAGCGATTAAATGTGTCTCGTTTTTAAATATTCAACCTAAAATGATCAAATATTGAATGCTTCCTATTTAATAGTTTAACAATTCATTGGAAGTTGTATAATTTTAAACAATTATAACTGCAAAATATTCAATTTTTAATGCTTCAATTATGAACTAAAAAACTTGACGCGCGTAATTGTCTAATTCTCAAAATTTCAATCTTGGTCAATTCGATTTTGAATATCGTAAATTTATAATCTTAAGTATTGAAAAGCTTTAATTTGTTAAATTTCAAGCGCTCTAAAACCAAACAATTTTGAATATTTAAATCTACTAAAATTATTCAACACTTTTAGTTCCGAATTCTATAATTTGAAACGCTTTTTCTAATTATTTTCGATCATTTCCCGCTTTCTTGGTCCAGTGGCCATTAAGTGCCTTATTTCTGCATCCAGTTTTTAAATCACTCACAAAATTCTCCATTCGTTATGCTCGCTTCTTTTATCATAACTTCTTCTTTAACTTGCTCGACCTGTTTATTTGCAACTTTCAATTTGCGCTTCAATTCTCGAATTTCGTCTTGTGCTTCCGCTAAATTTTTTCCTATGCTGTTCTTTTCCGCCTTCGAAATCTCGAAGGAATTTTGCAGTTGTCGACACTTGGATTCGGACTCGTACAAACGTTTTTTTAAATCTAATATCTCTGTTCTTTTCATTCTGATTTCGTCCATGTGGTCGTCTACCTATTTCAAAAATAAATGTATAAAGTAAAATTAAATAAATCTCACTTTAAATTAAATTTACAAACAACAGGGTTGCTACCAAATCCCAATTTCGAAATTCCCTGACCTTCCCTGATTTTTCCTGACGAATTTTTCATTTTCTCTGACCGTAATTTTATATGATAAATATGATATGAATATAATAAATTTTTCTTTCAGATATAAAGACAACCTTACACCTAGGAGGTCAATAATGTTAATGTAAAAAAATGTTTGTTTCTGAATTAGTCTTAAATACTTTCAGTCACAGCCTAAAATGCTCTACCGAGAAAGATGATTTTTCAAAAAAATAGTTCAATTTTCAACAACAACAAAATTAGTCTGAACCTTTGCATTTACAACCAAATAGTGAAGCTTTGAAGAAAAAGAGAACAATTTTCAATGAAATAGTTGCATTTTTAACCATATAGTTGAATTTTCAACAAAATAGTTGAATGTTCAAGCAAAAAAAATTAAACTTCAACTAAAAACAATTATATTTTGAACCAAATAGTTGAATTTTCAAACCAAAAAATGAATTTTTTAGAAGACAGTTGAATTATCAACATAGAAAGATAAATTTTCAACCAGGAACTTTTCTACCAAAAAAGCTGAATTTTCAATCCAAAAAGATGAATTTGCAACAAAACAGTTGAATTTTTAACTCAAAAAGATGACTTTTTAACAATAGTTCCACTTTCAACAAAAGAATTAATTTTTCAAAGAAATGGTTGAATTTCGAGCCAAATAGTTGAATTTTCAGCCGACAAAGATGAATTTTCAAGCAAATGGTAGAATTTTCAAACAAACCAAAAATTAAACTTCAACCAAAAACAGTTGCATTTTTAACCATACAATTTAATTTTTAAGCCAAAACGTCGATTTTTTTGAAGACAGTTAAAATATCATGCATGAATTTCAACCAATAACTTTTCTATCGTGAAAGATAAATTTCCTTCCAAAAAAGACGAATTTTCAACAAAATAGTTAAATTGTAAACAAACTGGTGGAATTTTCAACCAAGTAGTTGAATTTTCAACTAAAAAAGATAACTTTTTAACTAAATAGTTGAATTTAAATTTTAAATTTAAGTTTAAAAATAAAATATTTGCTATTTAAACCAAAAATTATTTTTGTTTTAAATGAAAAACAGTTAAATTCATCCAAAAAGACAAATTTGTATAAAATAGTTGATTTTTCAACCAGAAATGATTTTCAGTAAAGAAAAAAATTTCAAGCAAATAGTTTAGTTCTCTACTAAAAACGATCAATTTTCAACCTAAAAGCTAATTAACTATTTAAATTTGACTAGTTTTTTTTAATTTTTCTTTTTAAATATAGTTAAATTGGACTAGTTAAATTTGCAGTTCCAGAAACTGATTTTCAACAACAAAAACGAAATTTCAACAAAGTAGTTAAATTTTAAACAAAGAATTGAATCTTCAAGTAATGAAATGAATTTTTAATAGTATTTAAACTTTTAACCGAGTAGTTAAATTTTCAACTAAACACGATCAATTTTCAACCAAAGCGAGTTGAATTTTCAGTTTAAAAAAACGAATCTCGAGCAAGGTGGTTCAATCCTCAACCAATAAAATGAATTTTTATCAAAGTAGTACAACTTTCTACCAATCATTTGGATTTTCAACCGAAATCTATGAATTATCAACGAAAAATGTAGAAGTTGAATATTTAACTGAAAACGATGAATTTTCAGATAAAAATGGAATGGTTAAATTTTCAGTTATGAAATATACTATCGTATATTTCTCAACGAGAGCAGAAGGAGCTTTTTTAACGAATGTGAAGTTTGCAACGCGAGCCGAAGGCGAGTTTTGCAATCATATTCGTTAAAAAAGCTCTTCTGCACCAGCTGAGGACTATATTTTTTCCCAACAACGTGAAGAAAGACGAGTTTTGACATATCGAGGAGTGGGTAAAATCGCATTTTGTCCACGGTGTTGGGAAAAGTAATTTTCAACCCACAGAAAAAAGAATTTTCAACCAAAAGAAGAAAGAATTTTCAACAATTTTCCACCAAGTAGTATAATTTTCGACCCAAAAACATGATTTTCTAACAAAATAGTTGAGTTTTCAACAAAATAATTGAATTTCAAATTAAATAGTAGAATTTTGAACTACAAGAGATGAATTGTGAACCAAAAATATAATAGTAGACATTTCAATTAAAAAGAATGAACTTTCAACCAAAAATAGTTGGACTTTCTTATTGGATTCTATTAATTCAGTTTGAATTTAAGCGAAAAAAAAGGGAAGTTTGTTGAAAACTGGGAAAACAGGGGAATTGTTTGAAAAGAGGGGAATAGGAGAAAGAGTGTGAAGTCTGGAGAACAGTCTCACAGAATTTCATGAACTTCAACTTCAGTTTATCGAAAATTTCCTGACTCCTTTAGCGTTTTCCTAACTATATCGAATTCCCTGATCTGTAGCAACCTTGAAACAAAGTTAAAATCGTGTTTTACCTGAGTAGCAAGTTCCTTTGCCTCGTGAGAGTATTTGTCTCTTTCCTTCTCAAGATACAAGATCTTTCTCTTTGACACATCAACAAGTTGCCCAACATCTTCGAGACTCGTCTCCATTTTTTTCTGTATTTGATCTTGGATATTTGCCTCCATTTGCAAGGATGTAATAGTTTCTTTCAGGTTTGCTATCGTTTTTGCTAAACTTTCCTTTTCACGAAGAGCTTTGTCTTTCAACTTTTTCTCGTCCTCGAGGAATTTTTGCAGAGAATAAACTTCTAATTCAGCATTTTTGTGACTAATTTGAGCTTGCTTTAATTCATCTTCAATAGAGTTTCGCATTCTTTCTACCTTAATCACTTTTTTCGACATGAATTCCTTCTCAGATTTGTATTTCGAAATTTCGTCACGTATCCTAAAATTCGTGGAAATTCATAATATTTTATAGGATTACACTTGTTTAAAATTGTCATGAGCTAATTTATATTCAAAATAAATATTGAAAACATATAATTTGTATTTATTTGATAAATTACTTTTGGATTTCCAGTCTCATGATATCATTATCTCTCCCACTTTCGGTCAATTTCTTTTCAAGATCATTGTTCTGGGCATTCAAATGATCAATCTCTGACTGCATATTCATTCCCTTCATGAGAAATTTATTAATCTCCTGTTGCAAATTTTCATTTGCATGTTTTTGCTCCTTGAGTTGAGTTTCCAGTTTTGTGGCTAAGCTTCCCACGGTTTTTACTGACAAACTTGCAGTCTAGAATTAAATAGAAGATTGGATAAATTGTTGGTATGTTTTATGAAAATTAGCGAGATATACCTACTGGAAAAAAGCTGGAGATTAAGCAGCTCGTCCTGGTTCCTCCTTTACCTGCAATTCATTGACTTTTGTCTTTATTTCCTCTTGGAGTTGCTGGATAATTTCCTCGGCCTTTTCTTTAGCCCGTCGCTCTTTAGAATACTCGTTTAATTGTGCGTCTAAGTTTTCTTGAATTTCCGTCACTTGAGTTTCAAGCTCTGTGACCCTCTTTTCAAGTTCGCTGTTGTACTTTGATGTGGTTTTTACTCGTTCTCGTAATGTTTCAATCTCACTCGTTAGCCTGTCACGTTCGGGTACCAAACCTTCCTTTTGTTTGCTCACCAATGTTCTAAAATAGAATAAATTTAAATTATGTATCCAAAGGGGCCGTTCAAAAACTACGTCACGCTATTCCGAAAACTCTTTCCACTCCTCCTCTTCATTTGATAAACTTAAACTTAATCAAAATAAAAAATAAACTTACTTATAATAAGCTTCCTCATTATTTTAACAGACTTCACAGCTCAAAATGCTCTCAAAACAGGGGAAATGGGGTGGTTTTTCACGAACATGGGGAAATCAATTCTTTAAAATAAAATTAATATATAGGTACCATATCGAATCCAATATGAGACGCTAAAGATTTCAAGTCAAAATATATTGCATTTTCAACAAAATATTTTAGAAAACAGAAAGATTAATTTTCAACCAAGGAATATGATTTTTCAGCCAAATATGTATTTGAATTTTCAACAGACGAAAAAATTAATTTTAGACCAGAAACTTGTATTTAAAATCAAATACTTGAACTTTCAAGCAAAAGTCGCGAATTTGTAATAAAATAGGTCAATTTTTAACCTAAAAAGATGAATTCTCAACCAAATGGTCGAATTTTCAAACAAAAAAGATTTTTAACCACAAACAGTTGCATTTTTAACAAAATTGTTGAATTTTCAATCAAAATAGTTGAATCCTCAACTAAAACAGATTCCATAATTTTTGATCAAAAAGTTGCACTTTCAACCAAAAAACATCAAATTTCTACCAAAAGATATGAATTTTTAACCAGAAAGTTAATTTTCAATCGAATAGTTGAATTTTCGAACGAAATAATAGAATTTTGTACCGAAAAAGACGAATTTTCAACAAAACAGTTAAATTCTTAAGCCAAAAAATACGAATTTTCTACAAAGTAGTTGAATTTGCATCAAAAAAAAGTTTATTTTCAACAAAAAATGAACAGTTAAATTTTTAGTTAAAAAGTGATTTTTTAAACAACGAAAAAACTAATTTTCAACAAAATAATTTAATCTTCAACCAATAAAATGAATATTTATTAAAGTAGTTCAGCGTTTAGCCAAGAAGATGAATTCTCAAGGAAAAATTAAATAGTTTAATTTAAAAAAAATTGTTTTTCAACAAAATAGTTAAATCTTAAGCCAATAAAGTTAATCTTTGATAAACTAGTTCAATTTTGATCCAAGTAGTTGCATTTTTAACCAAAAAAGATAAGTTCTCAATGAAAAAATTAATAGTTGCATTTTCAACTAAAAACGATCAATTTTTAGTAAAAACTAGATTGGTTAAATATTCAATGAAGAAAATTAATTTTCAACTTAAAAAATAAAAACAAATGTTCAACAAAATGATAAAATTTTCAACCAAATAGTAGAATTTTTAACCAAAAGAGATGAACTGTAAAATAAAATCACTAATATTCATTTTTTTCAAGCATTTCAAACAATTTCTATTTTCCATGTATCAAGTCACCTTCTGCGTTAATCCTCCCCCCCCACGCGCTCTGGCAGTGTGACGTAGTTTTTTAACAGTCCCAAAGGGCTTTTTTCAAATTAAAGAAAAGATTAATAGATATTAAGGTGTATAATAATAAATTTAGATCATAATTATTTCTTAGTACTTTTAAAATAATAATTTATAGGATTTATTTTAAACTTACACTTGTTCCGAGGCTAATTTCTCTTTTTGACTAATATCCTGCTGTAGTTTCTTGATAGCACCTCGTAGATTTTCTATTATTTCTTGAGAATTTTGCTCTCGAGAATGAGCAGCATCGGCCAGTTTCAATGCGTTGTTGATTTCCTGTTTTAGCTTGCTGATATTTTGTTCGTCGGCTTCGACGATTTTTTCTAGATCTTCTATTTTTTCAGCATATTGCATTGATTCTTCCTGCGCAAATATAAGCCATTTGTAAATATACTAACTTTACAAATAGATATACATATTGGTTTTCATTTTGTGAAAAAGTAATTGTTTTAAATAAAAATACAAGGTGGTTTCTAAATTTCCTAAAAAGTTCTCAGCCATTGAGCAATTTAAATTCAAAATTTTAAACCTGAATAGTTTGAAATTTGTATTGAAACATAATGTTATGTAACATTCAGTAATCTAATTTTTCACTATAAATACAAAGTTTTCTATGCCTTACAAAAATTATTGCCAATTCTTTATGTGTACAGTTTTCGATAAAAAATAATAATATAAAATCATATTGTAGAAAAAACAATTGTTTTAACAAGTTAGAGTTTTTTTAAATATATCAACAAAAATAATACATTTTGTTTGGAATTGGTTAATGGAACACTTATTTCAAATTAAAAAAAACTTTTAATGGTGCTAAATTTGAATTTTTGACTATTTTTAAGCGACCTGAGGCCTAAGTTAAAAGACATTTGTACTCTTCAAAAATTGTGATTAAGAATCCCATTAACCAAATACAAAAAATAATTTTTGTTGGTATTTCAAAAAATTCCATCTTGATAAAAAAACTATTCTTTCTAAAATATGATTTTATATTACTATATGCTATCGAAAACTGCCCACAAACCAAATTTCCAATAATTTTTGAACTTATAGAAAACATTTTTCAAAATTGTAGAAATTTAATAATTTTTTAAAAAGTCTGTATGAAACAAATTCACTATATAAAAAATCTTACCTGTAGCAGTCTACACTTTTCCGCCAATTCATCTTCGTTTTTATGAGTTTTATACAAAGATTCGAAAAGTCTCGAGTATTCTGCTTCGTAAGCAGCCAGTGCTTCATTGCTTTTCATGTCTTTTACAATCTTAAAAGCAGTTTATTTATTTTATAGATAAAAAAGAAATGCATTTTCAAATTTGATATTCAATTAGATTATAAGTTAATAATACTACATGGATCACAGCGCAAAAAGAGCTCAAAAAAGAGGAAATAGGGTAATTTGTTTACGGAAAAGATTAAACATATATCTTTACACGTAGAAAAGAAGAAACAATTTTTTTCAAGAACTGTCATATTCTAAAATAGTGTTAAATGGTTTTTTTAAATCGGATATACTTAGGTCGTTGGAGATATAAAAAAGTCCAACAAAAATAAAATTTGTTAAATAAACCATTTTTATACTTTTAAAATCGTTCTCACAATCAAGAATATTTTCTCTTTCAAGAATGTCATAATTATTTATTAAATCGTGATATTTATATAAGTATAATTACATATTTCCTTCAGAGATTTTTCATTTCTTCGTTACTATACTGAAATTAAATATAATTCCAGTCTGAGCACCTGATATAACATTTAAATTTCAAAAATATTTTATTAAAGTTTCATTTGACAAATTGAATAAATATAAATAAATACTAATTAAGTAGATATTTATAAATACCAATTAAATAGATATTTATAATTTTTTTATTCGTAAGATTTAAAAATAACATTTTGGACTGCTCAGCACTCCAATACAGATTTGAAATTCAAGTGGCTCAATTTAATATTTAATTTTAAAATTACTATATATTAACTATTCAAATTTTGTATTGGATAATAACTTCTACCTACGGTTTTCACATTTTCAACATGTTTTAAAATGTTTCAGCTTCAAGTTTTTCTTTTAAGAGTGTTTATTTTAAATGGAACATTAAAATAAGATTTTAGCACTTGGAAGTTTTTGCACTTTTAAAGTTACATATATTTGTGTTCCGAAATATTGTTTTTTTTTTTAATTTTATGCTTGATTCAAGTTCTTCAAATTATACAGACGCATTTTATTATTTTCCTAGACGCATCTAGACTATTTATGTCTTGCTATAAATTATAGCTGTAACCAAAAATTTATTTTAATTTTAAATATTAATAACATTTTGAATTTAAATGTAAAAATGTTAAATTAATTAGAATCTATATATATAGCCATACCACGCTGAAAACCCCAGTTCTCGTCAGATCACTGAAGTTAAGCAGCGTTGGACGCGGTTAGTACTTGGATGGGTGACCATTCAAGAATACTGACATGAGTGCTGTTGGCACATCGTGGGTGTGGTGAGCCCACACTTGTAGTTATTTATAACTACAAGAAAAACCTAGAAACACTACCCGAATCGGGTAGTGTCACGCCTACCCTGAAAGGGAAATGGTTTAATGGTATATATATATAATTCTGTAACTTAACATAATTAAACTTCACTACACGCAATAGCATATTCTAGTTTTGAATAGAATAATTTTGTAGATGTAAAAATTTACCGCATAATTCAAATATCGAATATTTAAAAAAAGGTGAAGTTTTTCGAAAATGTGGGGAAAAATGGGCACAGGAGAAAGACTGCGATTCTGCTTATTAACCAAAAATATAGTTTTGAATAGAATAATTTTGTAGATGTAAAAATTTCCCGCATAATTCAAATATCGAATATTTAAAAAAGGGGGTAGTTTTTCGAGAATGTGGGATAAATTGAGCATAGGAGAAAGACTGCGATCCTGGATATTATTAACCAAAAAGTCTCTAGAATTTTACCCTTGCAAAATCTTGTTCCAAAGTACAAAATATAGTTCCAGCCGAACTTCCCTCAGAAGATTGTTCAGCTTCTTCACTTCCGCCATCCTGTAAAATAAAAAAAGTTTATAATTTTTTTAGTAATTGAAAATAAAATTTCATCATTAAAAATTAATTTTAGATTCAAAAACACTTTTCAAATGAACCGAAAAAACAAGTATTGATTAAATTACAATTTTACATACCCTCTCCAATTCTGCATTCATCTCCATTTCCATCATAATTACTGACTTTTTCAATTATTCCTCTACAAGTTTTCAAAAAATGTTAATGTTTTGCCGTTATTTAACAAAATTTAAATTAAATATGCTTACTTGTATAATAAATAGTATTTAATTTAAAGGTTAAAAGTTCTAGATGCGATTCGTTTTACATTTCCTCTCAACTTTTGTGAGTCACATTCAAATTTAAAATAAGTAGACTTGTAAATCTTCAAGCAAATCTAATTTGATTATTGGGCACATTTCTTTTTAAATAACTCAAAAGGCTTTTTAGATAATTAACTGTGACAACCTCACTTTTACTGTAAACAAAGCCACTTCAGGTTGTAGGATATGTGTCGAAATTTAACTATGATTTGTTGACTGGATTCCATGACGACGAAGGAATTTGTAAAGATGTTCATATGGAATTCCATTACAGGTAAGAAAATCAATATCACTATACGCTGTAAATGTCTTGCATGAAAATGAATTTTTTTTAAATAATTCTATATACCAAAAACTAATATCAAATTTTCAAACACAAGATTTTTATATAACCTAAACTGAAAAGTTCAAATATTAAGCAATACTCTAATTTCTTGTGTATATTTACGATTTATCAACTCTTTCGCAAAGTAGTTTTTCCATATCTCTATAAATTCACTCTAATCTCGGAAAATATAACGGGGACATTGTTGGAATGACAATGACCATAAAATCTTGAATAACAAATTTTATTTACATTCTGTATCTTTAAAAGTTCATGACCAAAACCAGAGATTATATTAATCGCATAATATGTCGGTGATACATACGATTCTCTCTCACACAATTATATGCATTACACTCAATAATCACAAACATCTTGTTTTTGCACATACAGTTTTTTACTAATACAAGTAAGTGCCTTTTTTCTTCACCTCGTCACATTTGCATCGATCCACTGAATTTCAAAACGTTTCCTAAAACTTAAAAAACAGGAAATCGTTTGCTGAAATAAAACAAGCCTATTTATTTTACTTAATGTCACCAAAAGTTACTCTTAACAGTAAATATTACAAATTAATACTGAAACTATCATTTTTTTTATTTTTCTAAAGGGATCGATACTAATGCAATTTTAAGAAAAATATATATACACGCACACTGACACAGGAAAATAATATAAAAATAATTCAGAGGTACGCTCTACTTCTTCCGTAAGTCCAAATCTCTTAACTAATTGGCAGATTACACATTCATTGATTATTTTATCCTTTTAGTTCGCAGGATAATTCTTTAATATTAGGCACAGGGAGAAATTGGGTAGTTTAAACATTCCAAACAGTTTTTCGCTAATGAAAATAAAAACAAAGGTAAGTCGAATATCGTAAAATGGAATTGTTTGTACATTTAATTTTTACAATACTCTCAAATCTTTCATTTTGCGAAACAATACTTTCAAACATATTTTCGCAAATCATTTAAAAAAAATGACTTACTCTTCACGCATCCAATATCCACTTTTAATCCATTTTTTTATCGAAGAAGCATTCAGGAATTCACTTTTTTTTTACCTTGAAGAACAAACTCTATATAAGGCTTTGTGTAAAAAATAAATCATCCATTTTCAGGATTTCGATCTTTCGCAATTTTTTCAAGCTTTATAAACATTGCTTAAACTGTCTTTTTTGTAGCTTATGATTATAATTATGCAATTTCTAGCTTTCTTATACAAGAGAAAAAGCTCCGCTTTGGGCACGTGAATTTTATAACTTTTTTATGAGCAAAGATGCTTAAATGTTATACACGTTCGAGAAATCCAACTATATATTTGAGTGTTTCATTTTTAGTTAGTTTTTGACGATTTTATCGTCGTACCTGAATCTACAAGTTTTCATCACCATCAAAGAATTTTAAAATAGTACACTTCTAAGCGTTTTTATATTATACGTACGTAGTTTTAATCATCACACCTCGAGTCTGATTTAAAACTCTTACTTTTTCGTATCAGTAAAAATGGATAAAATAAATGTCTTTTCGAGCTTTTCAAAACATTCTGTTTGAGACTTTTTAACAAAAACAAATTGCTACAGTGACTATTATTGAAATTCATCTCTCTGGATATGGACAAAATTATCTACACCTCTGAAATTGGAAAAACAATAGCGTATAGACAGAGGTATGAATACGCTTAAATTGTACATTTTTTATTATCCAGAACTATACAAAACATACGTGTTTAATCTGTGCAACAGTGTCGTGATTCGATAACTACGACACCACTCGCTTATTTAACATCATCTCAATTCTCAATTTTTAATACAGCAGAAATGGACGCTCAACGAGTGAATTTTAAAAGCCTAGTTCCTAGAGTTCATGAAAAAGTGTAGGCCACAATTCGCAATTAATCGACAGCTTTCAAGGAGATATTTCTTTTCAAAATTCCTAAATATTGCTAAATTCAAAGAGAACGCAATTTACGAATAACCTAATCTAATTTAATTTTATATTCGATAAAAAGTCTAGGCGTTTAATTAGTCGTGAAATATTTTGACGTCTACGTTCAAACAGTCTTTTTTTATCCAAATGCACATTTTCTGCCGGGTATCTCCCAAAAATAAAATATGTTTGAAAAACAAGACCTTGGGAAATATAGAGACTGTATTGTTGATAATTTTTTAATTTAGCAAATACCCGTTGCAGACAGTTGTGTGATGCTTAGAAATGATTCTTTATTCTCAGGATGTCCACGGATTGTGAGTCAAATTACAAGGTTAAGATTGCACTTAAATATTGAATTTAAAGAAATTATTGACTTAATATATCTTTTATATTATAATTTCCCCGATCGGTAGACATCCTGATTCCAGTATAATCATTCTTGATACCTACTACTTAATTAATTCGTTAACTTCATATACAAACATTTTTTTTTTCATTTTTATGTACCGCTTTGCGTATTTGTCTGATCAAACTTGCCAGAACTTGTCGGAAAAATCAGTTACCCAAAGTCGTTGTTTCACAGTAAGAACGATTATATAATAATTCTAATAACGATCAAAGAATCTACTCACGACGTGACTTGTCACTCAGTTCCCCTTTTTCATTTCTAGTCACTAGTTTTATTTTTCTCTCAGAGAAACGACATATAAACATGTTAAAATAATGATTGTTAGCGAATCGACGTAAGCGTTAAATTTACAAGCATATGCCTACTACGAACTACGACTCGAGAAAATATCGCGAAATGCGAGCCTCGTTATTTGCTATTTTTCACATACCGACTTTCGTTGTTGCACACACTTTCTCTCCCTACGTGTTTCAAAGAAAATTATCAATTGGAATTGTTCACAGAATGCGAATGTTGTTTATTTGTACAAGATCTTTGAGTTTTTCTTGACTTTTTTATGTACAATAATAAATCAATAACACAGCCCAAACTCATTACTAATTTGCTTTTAGATACAAATACTCTTCACCTGAAGAAGACATTTTTTACCAGTACCTCTTGATTGTGAGATCTTTCTCTATAATTTTTCTTCAAAGACTCGCGAGTAAATTGTGTGAAACCTTTCTGCAGAATGTTGCATTGAAACGCAATTTTTTTATCTTTACTTGTGCCTTTTATTTTTAATTGACCGACTCTTTAGAACAAGAGAAAAATCAAGATATTAATTATAGCATCGAGTCCCCGATTGAAAAGGTGGTCCCGTTTAAAAAAAAGGCCTCGTTTAACGTGCGTTTCAGCGATCGAAAAATTTAATTTCAATAGCAAGAGTCAGCGTACAATTATCCAAGACAAAAATCACATGGAAAACCTTCAGCTGGTGGGTGTCACCTGAGAGACAGTGAATGGTGTCACTTGATACAGAAAACACCTATTGCACACTCGCACTGGCTTTGTGTGTCCATAACGGGGCAAGGGGACATTGTTGCTGCTGCAGCGGCCACAAAATACATTTCCACAATTTCTACAATGATGTCTGCGCCGTACAACCGTGAATCCCGCCTGGCAAGCCATGCACCTTGGCGCATCATTATCCGGAACCCACGCTGGAGCCCGCTCCACACATTCCTCGCATGTTTCAGTCGTAGGGGAAACTAAAAAAATTAACATTTCTATTAGTGATCAAGCAGACACAATTTACTGCAATCTAGTTCAACACCGTTTATTCAGGGTGGCAATTCAAACTGTAGATAAAAATTCCCGGTTTTTCCGACAGACTTTTAAGCGATAAAAATATTAATTATACAATACTAATTCAGGGTGGCCGTTTTAATCGAGGATATGAATTCCCGGCCATTTCCCGTTTTTTCCCCAAGCTATCATTTCCAATGCTCTAAATTAAAGAATGAATCAACAAATTTGTAAAGGTTAAATGCTAAATTATTTTAATTTTAAGTCGTTTCAAATGATTAATTATTCAATTGTTATTTATTAATTCAAATTCACGTCGGTTTTGAACATTTAAATCATAATAGTTCATTTTAAATGAAGAGTCCAACATTGCTAAATATTAAAAAATTGATCTTCTACATAAAAAAATTTCAAAAGGAATGGGTTGAAAATGGAATATTTTAGACTAAAACAAAGATTAGAATTTTCACATTATACTTTTACATCCCGGAAGTGCCTCGAAACTGTGTAAATTTTAAATTTGAAGACAAAATATAACACGAGCGCTTATAACACTTGCCGAATTTAAATAAGTTTTTCTCGAAAAACGGGTTTTAAAGTTCCATTTTCAAAAGTGCCTCGGTAACAGAAACTATAATTTTATTATGCCAATTATTAGTAATTATTATTATTATTATTATGCTTTAAATTCTCAAATATACCTATGTAAATTATAAAAGGAACATTCATTTTTGTATGAAACATGAACTTCAAAATATTACATAAATGTAAAATGATCTTAGATTTTTTAAAGAAGATGGTTGGTAACACTAAGCGCAATTCAAAACACATTTTTTTCGAAGAGTGAGACGATATTTATTGCAAAATTATAATCAAGTATAAAAAATTCCCGGCTATTTCCCCGTGCTCGAAATTCAAGGCTAATTTCCGGTTTTCTCGGTCAGTAGCCACCCTGTTAAAAAAACGGATTTAGATTAATTAAAATTTAATTAATTAATTAATTAAACGGATTTAGATTAATAACAAACCTTGAAAATGATCAAGCAAATTATCAACATTGAATTTAAAATTTTTCTGTTTAAAACGTTTCAATGCTTCATTTTGTATCCATAAAATTTTGATGACATTAAAATAAAAATTGTTCAATTAAATTGGAATTACATTTTGAAAACCTTTGTTATTTAAATTTAAACAATTTAGAATTAAACACATGACATTGAAAAAAACTGGTAATGGCAGGGATTAGAGCTCAAAAAAGGGAAAATAGGATAATTTTTTCACAAAAAAGGGGGAAATTAGGGACAAGATTAAACATTTATTGTTACACTTAGAAAAGAAGGAACAATCTTTTTATAAGAAATTGTATAGTTTTGAAATAATGTTAAATAATTTTTCATGATTTTAGCCATTAACATTTTTTTCATATTGGATATACTTAGGTCGTGGAAAACACATTAATGGCGAAATAAAAAAGACCGATAAAACATCAAATTTCTTAAATAAACATTATAAGTATAATTATATATGTATAGGTACCTATAAGTATATAATTACATAAGTATACTTAAATATTTCTGTCCAATTAAAAAATAGATCAAGTTTCAGCGCATACAATATTTTACACTAGCACTAAACGCACACGCGCAATCCTTGTGTTCACGTCCTTGGATTTTTATTTTACAACAAAAATTTATATTTTAAAAATGCATAATAACAAAGTTTTAAATATTAAGAGTCCTAGGTGCACATTTTTGAAACGAAATCTCTTGAAATTCTTTTGAATCTTTTAAAATAACTTAAAATCTTAAAATCATTTGATATTTTTGTATGTCCATATCCTTTGAAATTTGTAGAAATCCCTTGAAATAAAATTTATTAAAGTTCTCTAGAAATACGCTAAAACCAATTGTAATGCCTAGAAATCTTTGCAAATAGTACAAATCTATTAAAATATGTAGAAATCATTTGAAATTCTATAAATGCGTGACGGCGCGCGTTCATAATTTAAGAAATTACTAATTCTAGTTAGTAAGATATGTGTGAAAAAACTCTTACGTAATTTTAATATTTTCATGGATGCCAATATTTTGTACGTATTTGAAGATCTTAATTGTTTCCATAAATATTGTTAGTCACATGTCATTAAATTTTAAATAGCAGTTTTTTTAAATCTTCCATTCAAAATTGCTTATAATTTAAAAATGTACATGCACAGTTGAATTTAAAACGTCTAGAAATGGTCTAATATTACAAAATCAAAATTGTTCAATTTTAAACGCTAAAATTTTGTTGAAAATTGTTTGAATTCTAGAACTTATTAAATTTGTGTTCAATCGAAAAATGTTATTAAGCTCAGATATATGTAAATCTGGTCATTCTTGCTTGAATTTTGGTATAATCGAACAATAATTGTTACATGTCTAACATAATGATAATCGTTACTCAAATTTGAACTAAAAAAATTGCTATGTGGACAGACAGACCATCGTACTTTACTATAGTTAATTTCAAAAATATTTAATTTGTATTCAAATTTAAAAAAGTTAAATTAATTATAACAGATAATTCTGCATTTAAAAAAAATCCTTCAAAACTTGCGGTAGCTTATTCTAATTTCGAATATATAGAATAATTTTGTAGGTGTAACACGAACAATTGTATTTTTAAATATCGCATATTTTATGAGAAAAGGGGAAAACGAAGAGTTTTTCGAGAACAGGGGGAAGAGGGAAATTTGAAAAAAGGGTAACGCAGGGGGAATATGGGGAAGGCAGTGCACTCTGCAATGGGGATCAATCTTTTGCACAAAAAGGCTGTAAGCCTATTAAAAAAGCATCCTCGAGCAAAAAAGTAGCTTTAAGTTTTCAAATTGATGCTCCCTTGATAAAAATTGAAAACCGGACAAATAGGAGCTTTTCTATTACAGGAATTCCTTTTTTTTTTGCAGAAACGTACCTCTTTCATTTGTCGGCAGAGTTGCCACAATTTCCTCTTCGTCTTCATGCACGTCTTGGTGTTCCGAATTTTCGGTTGAATTCAACGAATCTGGAAAAATTCTCTCTGGCTCGGTAGGGGTCACAGGCTCTTCTTCCTTTGCATCCTCAGTTGTTTGGCTGCTATTCATGAGGAAAACGCACTTTAGAATATTGCGAAGGTCCGAAGCGAAATTGGTTTGTAACTGGTCAGCAACGCCTGCGATGCAAACGAATAATCTATGGACCAGATCTTCGGAAGACCTAAAATATTGTATAAGATTAGAATCAATAAAAAAATCAACAAAAAATCAATCAGGGTGACCGTTTTAATCGAGGAAAAAAAATCCCGGTCACCGAACATTTTTCCCGGCCATTAAAGAAATAGTTTATGCTGAACAGCAGTTAATACAATGACTTTATTCCCTTAATTGTCTGATCAACAATTTTTCGAACAAAAAAATGTTATGTTTTTTGCTAAAATTAAAGACGGTGACCAATAGTTTAAAGATTCTTTTTTAAATATTCTATAGGATCCTTACCAAATCAGGCAGGTTCTACACTTTAAGTCGCAGAATTTCTCGACGAAGAAATATGTTGTTGTTTGAAGAAATTATAGACGAAACGTATTTTTCCGATTTGAGAGAACAATATTTCTACGAAGTTGAGTATTTTAATCTTAATGTTTCTTTCCAAAAATATACAAATTTTTTCATTAAACATCGATAGTTTTTGACATATGAAATTCAGTTATTCCGAATTTTCTTTCCAGAAATTGGTGAGGTTTTCACTTTACGATCTTCTTTCCAAGGTGGCGCAAAGTAAACATTTTTAACTTATATTTTTTAATTAATTATTCTTGAAAGTTGTTTTATAGAAATATCCTGACTTTTGCTAGTTTTTTTGTTTAATCCCTGATTTTTTTTTCTAATCAACGAAATTCCCTGGCTTTTCCCACATTTTCAGGTTTTTTTCTGACTTGTGGCCTCTGTGTTTCGAAATCTGCGGAAAGTTTGCAAACAGTTCAAAATTAACAAAATCGCGACACTGAGATTTGTTTTGAAAATATAGTCTTTCACAAGAAAAAACCAACACATATGATTTGCCAATTTAATGTTGAATTTTTCCTTTAATATGCAAGACATCCTCCGAGTTTTATGCAGGCTAAAAACCATTTCTGGAGGGCGGATAATTTTTTTTTAAATTGAATTAAAAATTTTTTCTCGTAAATGATATGTCTGGAAACAAAATTTGAATATCTAAGTAAAAAATTATCCAAGTTTAAAGAACATTTTTCCATTTTTTACATCCTCATAGAGAAAGCTTTATAATGGTAATAATTTTGAAAAATTGTTAATTCGTTCAATTGAAAGTTCCTCAATTAAGAAATGTCACACTTTTCTGTGAACACGAAAACTTCAAGACGATTGCAGATAAACTGACCTTAGGATTTATGAAAATATTTATTATCTTATTTTTAATATTTAATATTTAAAAAATGGGTTTTTGTAGTAAAATTTTTTCATTAACATAATTCAACGTTGATGCAACAAAATAAAAGATTTTTTGACTAGAGACGAATCGATTGAGCTATAATATTAATACATTTTATTAGAGTGAGGAAGTTATGGTTATTTATATTATTTGAAAAATCGATTTTTATATTAAAAATTTTCTCATTCACATAATTCAAAGTTGATGCAAGAATAGAAGAGTTTTGTTGATTCAAGAAGAATCGACTGACTTATAATATTAATACATTTTACTCCAAAACAAGGAAGTTATGGTCATTTATAATATTTAAAAAAAGGGTTTTTACAGTTAAACCTTTTTCATTAACATAATTCGAAGTTAATGCAAGACTAGAAGAGACTACTTGATTCGTGAAGATTTGATTGACCTATTTGTATTCTTTTATTTTGACTTCCGCCCTATGGACCAATTTTTAAACCACTAAAAACGTTGTTTAATAGAAACTTTTAAAATTCCCGGTTATTTTCTGGTCCACCGGCCACCTTGTAAATGCTTTTTCCAAAATATTATAATACAAACCTGAACTTTGCTCGTATCTGATTCCTGTTTGCTATTTCAGCAGCTTGCATAGCCAGTGCAATCTCTTCATCATCCTGGCAATCGCTTTGGAATTCGCTAGTCTCAGAACTCGATTCACAACAACTGGAACAACTGGAACTAGAATCCAAATCCGCTCTCTGAGCCAAAGCATGTTCAAGAGTCGAAGCCTGAACTTTGGAAACGATGGAAGTGCTGATGAGTACAGGTCTCGCATATCTTCGAGAATCCTGATGTTCATGGTACCGGAATGGTTGTGGTTCTACCAGAGAGTTTGGTTCCACAACTAAACCACTTTTATCAGTTCTTGGTCCCAAACCATCGTTTATTAAATCACTTGAGCTTTGAGCACTCGCCCTTCTCTTCGCATGTTCCGATCTTACATTCATTCTCTCGTACTTGTCCCTCTTATCAGAGTCTTTCCTCTTCATTCTCGCAATTTTCTCAGACTTCGATCTTCTATGATCGAGCAATTTTTTATTCTGAGGCGACGAGTTTCGGTGTATTCTTTGGGAGATTCCACAAGTCTGTCGACCTGTATTAACACTTCCTCGGGCCTCAAAGTGCTGCAGTCTTGGACTCGAATGGGGACTGTGACTACCGAAGTTGGGCATTTGCCTCGTGTTTTGACTAGGATGCAAACTAGCGCCCAAGCTCATCAATCTAGGATTAAGACGATCAGTTGAATTCGAGCGAGAACTCTCAGTACTCGTGGGCAGATGAATGCTTTGAACATTAAACGAGATACTCTGTCGCGGTTCCACATAAGCCTTATGATCACTTTTTCTCTCATATTTACGCTGTCGTTTCCTCTGTTTCTCCTCCCTCGTTCTCTTGGCTATAATTTTTTCCCTCGCAAACTTGTCAATCTTGCTGCCAATCTTTTCAATGTTTTGTGAAGTCGAAGGGCAGTTCTCACACTTGAGATCGTTCCAGAATTCCTTCCTGGAAGACGAGGCGTCAATATTAAGGTTCAGATTCTCCCAGTTCTCAGAGTAGTTTATCTGAAAACTGGGTTGGTTCGCGTCGCAAACCGAAATCTGACCATTTCCGTAAGCAACGCCAATGAACTCTTCGTTTGATCCATCAAAAGTCGACGATATCCTGGTTCCATTTTTCGCTGGCTCGACGCCATTGGTCGTCAGTGCGGAGACTTCTATCGAATGCTCCATGCCCTTTGCGCTTCGTAGACTGCAAATACAGGAATTTTCAGAAATTGTAGAATTTTTTCTCTTGGGAGAGTTTAAATTTGAACAAGAGTAACTCGTATTTTCTTCTGTGTCTTCACCCTCAAAACTTTGACCCTCGTCGGGTTCTATTTCGTTCGTAAAGGTCTTTTTCTCCTCGGGACTTTTGTCATAAAGACTCGTATTTTCTGAGGATATCACTGTGCAGATTCCCGAATCAGTATGTTCCGAAATCTCATTCAGAGATTCCCCGTCCAGCAGGAGATTGGAGAGTGTCTTATTCGCCGCAGATATGAGCCTCTTGGAATCTAAATCAGGCAACGAATTCTGAATGTGCACTGTCTCACCTGTAACATTATTCTCGTGGGAAACTTGATTCAATAAATATTGAGTTTGTGGAACCTCAATGTTCTCTGAACTCCCGAGCATCTGCGTTATATCAGAACTCAGATAATTCTCGACCCCTTCTCTGCGAATGAAATTTTCTTGAACACTGGAAGAACTGCTGGCGGAACTTGTCTGTCTTATACTACGTGGAATGTCTTCTCGCTCCACTGCAGCCTTAATTTCGGAAACCTCGACCTCGTGTAAATGATTTTCGGAAATATTCTCTCCCTCCTTTGATACTCCAACCCCGTTGCAGATCCTCGTTTTCTCCTCGTCATTTTGTCGCGTCTCAACCTCGTCAGACAAGTCGATTTGTCCATTCCCTTGGTCCAAAATTTGAACCACGTCATTGGCGACTTCGTCCATATTGCTGCCTGTATTTCGCGTCACGGTATAGAAATCGACGATAAAGTCTTTGCAATTTGGGTAGCCGGTATAAAAATTGTGAACGAATTCTTCGAGATCGGGAACATCCTGGCACGTCGTAGTACCAGTTTGAGTCATTGATGCCGATGGTTCTTCATTCGAACAGAGAAGTTTTTCGAGCATGTAGAGTTCTCGGTTGTTTAGAGTCCAGAGGAGTTCTCTGATTTTGAGGAGAAGAGTCTGCAAAATAAAATTATAGAGAAATGAAAGAAACAACAAAGTAAAAAGTAGAGGTGTGCAGTCATTTGTTTGAATTTTCAATGAATATTTGGACTCGCTTGGGACATGGAATTTTACAGTTTGATTTTTTTTTCAATGCGAAAAATCAAATGTTGCACGCGTGTCCAAATTTGCATTAAACTTTTAACAAATGACTGCACACCTCTAGTAGAAAGACATATATCCATCTGTTATTACAATGTATAAACTTACCCTAAAGGGTCTAAACATTTCGCTAATATTCTCGGGAGAATTTAGACAGAGAGGTCCTCCAGGGGGAGCTAATAGACCAGAAACAATAGCTAAACGTGGAATTGTAAACATCAAGGCCGGCTCGTAGTTGTCCACATCTGCCTGGTTCAATAATCCTCTTTCGAGAGCTCTTTGAAGAGTTTCCGAGAATAAAACGCACACGAGTTCCTGTTGTTCATACTCTTTTGTCGACTTCACTGGCACCATAGCTCCAACGTAACAGAGTTCAAAATCGGCAAATAGTCGATCAAAGATCTTTAAAGACTCTATCAGCTTTTCTATCGAAGGCTCCAGTGGATTCTGGACCTGAGAAAGATACTTTCGTAGTATGATCAGAAAAATTACCTATAACCTAAACTAACCTTAACTTAAAAAATGCAAATCTTGAAGAAAAATTACCTTTAGGTTCATATGGCCTTTTAACGCATGTTCTCTCAACAGATTTCTAACAATTTCGAGCGACTTTGTAAGAGCCTTCGCCAATGGTCTCATTGCCGAACTTTCAGCTTCTCTATTCATGATTGACGATCCAGCTGCCAGACATTCAGCGCCGAACCACAGCTGCCCCGCCAAATTTTCCTGCATCACGTCGTCGGGAAATTTTACTCGAAAATCCCGATTAGCCCTGCTGTCTGGGATTAGATCATCCATGATCTGATTGCATATCGTCAAGACTTTGTCTTGACAATGACGAAGTTGGTTTACCAAGGACGTGCATCTTTCTGGTTCTTGACGGCCATCAAAAGAATCTAGTTCACAAGCCACAGCGTTTAGGGATTCGTCAGCGTAAAAGAATTGAGCTAATAAACTCGTGTCGTCTTTCTGTTGACAAAAATGAGAACAGGGTTTTTGACGGAATTTCGATAAGAGAAGCTGATACAGAAAAAATTACCATAATGTCTTGCAAGATTAATAAAAAGGGCCTAATTCTAAAGGACTTGATAATTGAGGTTTATTAATTTTTGAATAAAAAGTGACAAGTGAAGGGATACCGCACCACTTATTATGTTCTACAATAAAATCTTTTGTAGAACAAGATGATATTGCAAAGTAGGGAAACTCGATAGGCTTGTATAGCGAATAACGAATGTTATTGGTAACTTAATATCGTCTTCATTGCGATTTTATTTCTCAGTTACGGCTGCCAGGGTCATTATGGTTTCCTTCACACAAAGTTCACGTTTTATTTTTCATTCACAGGTGAGTGCTTTTTTTTATTTTCACAAACAAAATACTGTTTCAGGCTTAACAGTCCATTACAGAAATAATGTGGGACTTTTAGGGGAAGAAAAATGTATGACGAAAGAAGAATAATCGCAGAAAATAAAAACTGACCCTCAAAATGAACAAAAATATAATCTCATTAAAATTGTTAAGGCCATGTTTGAAAGTTACGATTAGCTGCAGTCTTACAAACTTCAGCCAATTTGTATGAAAATAAAACTTCGATTTTAAATTATTATTTATATATTACACCACTTTTTCGTATCAAAGTTTGTATAATAAATTAATTACAAATGTTTTATATTTAAGACTTGAATTTAGAAATTAGAATTACTTTTGTTGATTACATGAATAAAATTTAGAAAAAAGTTACGAACCACAATCAATGAAGAAAAAGTTGTAGCAAATTTTTAAAGCAGTGTATTTTTAAGAGAGCAGAAAAAAATACAAACAAAATATAATAATTAAGGAAATTTAAAATTCAATTAATGAACTATTGACTTCCGTATGTGATTTTCTATAACAAATAATGAGATTCTTTAACCTTTAACAGATGAGAATCTGAAAATTATTCAACAGCTCTTTTCTCGAGAGCTATTTTAAAAACACTTTCTCTCCCAAATATTGATTTGGGAAATTCCTATCTTTCGGGCTGAAAACTTCGAACCCATTGTGGAAAACCCATGCTGGGTATTTGTCTCGTGATACCTGGAAACTCCAGCATACAAAATTTGTTGACCTTGTCTATTGTCTACTTTTCCTACGCGGTCGAGCGAATCCTGACATTTGTCAAAGGAAAACTGCTTTTTACATTGACTCTGAAGAATTTACTGCACACTCAAACTGACTCCTATTGTCCGTGTGTTCCTATTTATTACCGCAATTATCTTGTCATTAGATTGCCATGGAAATTCTTTTCAGGTTACAATTTATAAACTCGAATTTAAAACGATTTGAATCTATCAATCACTATTGTCAAATCTATTGTAAATTTGTATTTCCTTGGACTAGGGCTGCTTCTCTTTCCTGAGGAAGTGACGTCACTGATTATTAGAAAGTGTATAATTGATTCACGGTTACATGGTCACAAAGCTCCAAGGTTTGTACAAAAAAACTTTTCAGTTCAAGAAGACCATTTTTATTGTTTAATGTTAATAATTAGATTTGAAGGAAAAGAATATTTATAGAAATAGAGTTTGCCAGTGAATTAAGAAGAGAAATCTTTTTTAATCATAAATAGATGAGTCTATAATAATTGTTTAAAAATAATTTTACTTAATTAATGATATTGAATCGTGTGTGATAAGTGTCAACTGCGTTGTTAAAGAAAGATACTCATACTATCATAATGGCTATGATTGCCTTTTAGCTTAGGTCTTAGGATGTGCTTATTGAAGATAAACATTTTTAATGTGAGGAAGCGTCCAAATATTACGTGAATATTATTCGGTGAAACACCCCTCAAAATGTCGTGTGACACTGAAGCTGACACCCCTCCTATTTTAAAACACGAAATATTAATGTAAGTTTATATAATCGTCAATCGAACAATGAATAATGAGTTAAAACTATTTGATACTAGTATGAGAATACTTTTCATTAAATTCTGTAGACTTTTTTGTCACTTGAGAACATTGATGTGATTTAAAGATTAACTTACATGGCAAATTAACTTAACAGATTAGGTGTCGTCTATAAACTCATTTCCCCTCTTTTAAAGAATTCTTATATTTTTTCTCTGTTTTCAAGAAACTTCCCCTTTTTCTAGTTTTTTTTTACTTCAATTTGAACTGAACTAATAGAACCCAATAAGAAGATTTAACTATTCTTTGTTAAAAGTTAAATTTTTTGATTAAAAAGTGTACAATTATAATTTTGGTTCGGAATTCATTTAGTTTCGTTAAAAATTTCACTATTTCGTTTAAAATTTAATTATTTTGTTGAAAATTCGACTACTTAGTTTAAAGTTGAAGTACCATTTTACTTGAAAATTCATCTTCTTTAGTTAAAAATTCAAGTACTTGATTGAAAATTAATGTATTTTGTTGAAAATTCATCTTTTTTATTTAAAAAATTCTTAGTTAGAAAATCAACTGTTTGGTTGAAAATCCATCTCTTTAGTTGAATGCTGAATTCTTTTCTCGGAAATTTATTTTTTCTGTTAAAGATTCATATTTTAGTTGAAAATTTATCTCTTTAGTTTAAATTCAACGATTTTGCTAAATATTCGTTTTTTTTGGTTAATAATTAATTGTCTGCACTAAAAATGTAACTATTTAATTTTTGGCTGTAAATTGATGTTTGCAGGTTGAAAATTCATGTATTTTGTTGAAAATTCTTTTTTTTTTGGTAGAAAATTAACTTATTTGGTTCAAATTTCATCTTTTTTGGTTAAAAATGCAAGTGCTTGGTTGAAAATTAATCTGTCCTGGTTGATGATTCTACTATTTCGTTTAGAATCCATATTTTATTTGTTAAATTCGACTGTTTTTGATTTAAAATTAAAATCTTGTTTTTTGTTGAATTGTCAACTATCACATTTTTTGTTAAGAATTAATCTTTTTTTAGTTGAAGATCCCCTATTTGGCTTAAAGTTGAACTACTTTGTTAAAAATTCATATTTTTGGGTTGAAAGTTCAACTGTTTGTAGAAAATTCCTCTTTTTGGCTTGAACATTCGACTATTTAGTTGAAAATTGAGTAGTCATCTTTTTTGGTCAAAAATTTACCTGTTTTGTTGGAAATTCGTCCTTTTGGATTGAAAATTCATCTTTTACGGAAGAAAAAATCTTTCTTGGTTGAAAATTAATCTCTCTTGGCTGACAATGCACTTTTTTGTCGCAAATTCAGCTTTACGGGTTGAAACCTAAACTGTCTTCAAAAAAATGTATGATAGTTATTAAAAATAAATAAACTAAGTGACAGTTATTTACTGTCAAAGCATTCAAGATTAACAGTTAAAGAACTAGAATAACAATGACAAATCCACTAAAAAGTCACATGTTATTTTTTGTAACAAAAAAGAAAAAAAAACAGCATGATTTATATTACGGACAAAGATCGAGTATAGAGTGACAAAAAAAAAGAATCCCCTTGTTTTGAAAGTCACGGAACAATATTGCAGAGTTCCGTAATAACCTTCAAATTATATGTTTTATAATATCGCAAGTCGGGCAAGGTAGTACATGACAAACGGTACTAAATTTTATGCCGTCAGTTACATTTTGAACGACAGACAATAAAAAAAAGAAAAGACAAAAGCAGGAGACGAGCAAACTACTTTAATATTTATTGGCCAAGTTTGAGAAACTAATCAGCCGGGGAAACTGCAATAAACAAGGTCCTCGCTCAACACCTCGATGAGTGATGCTTCATAAAGAAAATAAGAAGAAAGCAGGAAGCTCTTCAATTCTTTACAAAAATCTTTTGAGAGCATTTCTTTAAGATTTAAATGTGATCCGAATGTTTCAAATTGGATTTTCAAAACAGTGTAAAAATTTAAAAGATACACGAATTTTTAAACCTGAAATCAACAGAATAATTCCAATGATTGGATCGCGTGCAATTAATTGATATGCGTGGGAGTTCAGTGTGTGCGTACGTTCATTTACATTGAATCGAGATCGAACAGTCGGAAAATCAGAGATACGATAATTTTCATGTTTGTCGTTGATTTTCAGCTATTCTTATTAAATTTAGTAAATCAATTTTATTTATTTTTATATGTAATCCTATTCTTCCGCAAATGATATCAATATAAAGCCAAGTTTATAATGATAAAAATCCATGTCAAAAGGTAAAATGGAACGAATACAAAATTTAAGAGTTAAAAATAGAACAAAGATTTTCGATTATTATTGGCAAGAGGGTTGGAATTGTTTCCTGAAAGTTAAGATTAAATCGAGTTTGAAAGGCCAACGTCGACTTCCATTAAAAGTTTCAAAATGGAAATGGTTGTGCATACATTGATATTAAATGAAGTTTTACTTTTAAACTTTGGTTCGTGTAGCTACAGTCTTTTGAGATATTAGGCTTTTCAGAGCGTGTGATATAAGTGTTAAACTATAAGTATGTGCACATCATTCCAGATAAGAGTGCAGTCACTTTTTCCGATTATCTGTGTTGAGGATGTTTGAATTGAAAAATGACCTTCGCATGACTTTATACACATTCTGGATACACAATAGTAACCGGTCTGCTCCAGAAAACTTAATTTCTCTTAATTCTGTAATCTTATCAATGATAATACATTTATCATACTTAAATTAATTTAATATTGGGAAATCAATTACCGGCTAATTCCATATTATTCAAAACAAAAAGAATTTTGATTAGATAAGTGGTTAATGTCGTCAATTTACTTTTCTATTTTAAGAGTAAAAAAACTAAATGCGATACAAATTTTGTTTACCAAATTAAACTTGCATTTTGTTACTCTAAGCGAGATTATTAATTTTCTATTTAGAGAACAATTTAATAAAAAATTGATTTATTTTTTCAAAAATTTTGCATACAACCATCTGTAACTATTTAAATGACTAAGGAGTTAATTTATCTAGAAAAATAAAAAGAAGTCCAGTCCTCCCTATTTATTTTCAGACGCCAAACAACATACTAGCAATCTTTAGATTGAGAAATAATTTAACCTGAGAAAAAATTGAACATAATTTTCTGAATGACTCCCAAACTTTTAAAAATAAACCTAATGCTATATTAATTTTTTTAAATAAAAAATAAAATGATATTCTGCACCAAATAGGAAAATTGTTATTATGTATATTGTTTATAGAACATGTTTTAAATCTGAAGAAGAGGTCACTTATCAATTATTTATGAACTGATGGATTTTTAATGAGCTATGCAACTGAGGCTTTACTATGTTGCAGATTTAGTTATGTTTAGTTGAAAGGCAAAGATTGTTCGTATGAACAACTTACACGAATGCAGAAATATGTATATAAATCGAGTGGCACTTTTGCAAGTCTATCTTGCAGAGTGATCGCACACACAGGAGTGAGTCACCGGGATGCGTAATATTATTTACCCTCCTCATGCTGTCGTTAAACTACCCTATTCTATAGAGCCACATGTTCACAACGAAATACACCATCCCTTCTGACAGAAAATTTCAAATCCTCTTTACTTTCCTGATACTTGCACCAAATATTCTTTCCAAATCAAAACATTAAAAACCACGGTGTCAGGCAATTTGAAATTCCCGAGTTTTCCCCACCACATTTTTCTCCCGCCGAATTTGAATATTTTTCTTTTTTTTTTTTTGTAATTTGTCCCAAATCAACGTATAAAAATGGGAATTTGAACACATGGTGGCCGTTTTAATCAAAGAACAAAATTCTCGGCCATTTCAAGGTTGGCAAAAATTTGTCACAAATTTAAAACTTCGAACTCTTGAAGCTAAAAATGTTTTCATTTGAAGTAATAAAAACTGAGCTACAAGTTAAAACACTAAAAAATGCAACTCTTAAATTTTAAACTTTTCAAATTGAAATTTAACAATTTTTTAATCCAAATTTTTTTTATTCACACTCTCAACAATTTACACGTATAAAATGGAAGCTATTAACATTTTTCAATTGAACAATTTTGAATTGAATGCAGTTACGTTGTCAAATTTTAAACTTTTATAAATTGTACAGTTCAAAGATTCAGATTCAGTTCTAAAAATATAAATCCACATTATCATTTTCAATGCATCAAATTTTTTATTCTTCATATTTTGAAATAGTCTCTTAAAATAATCTTTTCAAAATAAAAAATAATTATTAATTTTCCCAGAAATATCAATACAATTTTTGTTATTATCTTAACATCTTTCAAAATCCTTAAATAGATTCAAAATTTTATTTCAAAATGTTGAAGAATCTAAGTTTTATTTTAAATTACTTGAAATCATTTCAAGTTTTAAATTATTAGTCAAATATTGTAAACAATTAAATAATTGGTCTTTTTATTAATTAAAGAATTTCAAATTGAATGTGTTAAAAAGGGAATATTTTATACTGAAATAATATTCGAATAGAATTTGAAATTTTATAAAAGCGTTTAATTATGAATCTATTAATTAAAAATTAATTAAACAATGTATAACATAAGGGGCCATCCATAAATTACGTCACGCAATTTTCCGAAAATTTTGACCCCCTATGTCACGCTTTTTCCGACTGTTCCCTGTAGTTTTTCGACATTATGTCACACTTAGCTAGACCTCCCCCCCCACACTAAAAGTGTTACGTAATTTATGTATGGCCCCTAATATACACTATACAGATACCAAATTTATGGCGCGAAGAAAACAATAATTACTTATTTACACGTGCCAAACTTATCCGCAATCACAGACTGATATGATCAATATTAATCGAAAAAACATTGCCGATTAAGAGTACAACACCACCTGTTTATCGATGATTGCTTAAGTTCTTTTAATGTTAATTACATGAGAGTTAAATTTTTTCTCTTAAATAGGTTGAAAGCCATCGGAATTATATAAAATAAGCTAGGGTGAAGACAGTTTGTCCATTTTTTTTACCAAGAAATTGCAAAAGTAGTGCGAATTAAAATCAAATATATTAAACATTTTTCAATGCCCTCGGGATCATTTTTAAGGTAAATTTCTATAAAATAGCACCAACTTATCACCAATATTATGAAAATGTTTGTTTACATGATGCAATATGTTTAAAGTTGAAACAAGAATGTTGAATAAATTTAAATAATTTTTCTGCCTTTATTTCATATAATGTATCGATTGATGAGATAAGATGTCTTCGAATTTTTCCAACTTTTTTGTATAAACTTTGTAAAATATTTATTATAATAGTATTTATTAAATTTTAGTTAGAAAACATTGAAATTTGCATTATGTTTGCAATATCCTTTTAAATAAGTGGCAAAATGCCTTCATCTTAGCTTTTTTTTATAGAGAATTCTGATAGCTTTTAACCTATTTAAGAGAAAAATGTTTAACTCTCATATAATGAACATTAAAAGAACTTAAGCAGTCATAAAAAAACGTTGATGGTATCATATACGATATGTAAAGCAATCAGATTTCCCTCTCTCTGATTCTCGACTAAACAATAAAAAGATGATAAAGTAGAAAAAAGTAGGTTTGGCGATAGAAGAACAAATTTCCCGGGATTTTCCCAGTACGATAGACACCCTAAAAATCAATCTTCTTTTTTTTTTGTACTAAATTAAAACTGAGCCTGATTCAAAATTGTTTGTTAAGGAATTCTACAAGCTTCTAATTTTATTCCGTCTGTGGAATTAAAAGTTATAAATTAATAATACCCAGATGTCATGCGAAACAAAAATTTATGATTAACGTCAATACACACGCCTCTCAATCAGGAGGAATTCTACTTAAATTGTTGACCACGAATTTCAATTTACATGAAATTCCGTGAAACCATATAAAAAGAAAAGCCACAATGTTGGAGGCATCAAGTCTAGCGGTCTGCCAATTCGGTGTGGAATTACAGGTTGGTATCGAATTATCGTAAAGAAGCAGCGTACTGTAGTACGTCACAATAAATTATGAATCAGGGAATCTCGTCTGAGCCTCTGCCATAAACAGGTAGTACAATTTAAGAAAGTAATTTCAAATTGAAAGAATAATTAAAGACTTTGGCTTCTACTTTTATCTACGAAATACAATTTTACGAGACACTCCAATAAATAAATTAATTAAAAATTATTCTGAACTAAAAGTAATCAAGTAGAAAATAAAAAATGGCAGCATAATAACTGATTTTCAAATTTACATTATCATGGAATCTGTAAGCTTAAATTAGAAAGTTGCGAATAGAAAGTGATAGTAGATTGAAAATTTACGTGCAATTTCGAGCGACTAATTTTATGTACATTCCAAGAATCCAGAATTGGAAATTGAATATTGCTTAAAATTTTCAGACAATTATGGAAAAAATATTTGCGCACCGTATGATGCTAATTGATTGCACAAATGTTTTGTAAAGTAAAATTAATAGTTGCGAACGTTTGTGTGTTCAGATGCTTTCTGAATCAATAAATATTCATTATCATGGTTATAATTATAACCGTATGAGCGTGAAAGCTTTCGTTGATGAAAACTACACTGTACTTAAAAAAAATTATCATCATCAAGATGATATGACAAATTTCTGATAATGGCCAAATAGATTTGTCAAATCATTTCAAGATACAAAAACTAAGGAATTACAAATTGGAATTTCTTTAAACAAATTTAAACGTTGAAATATCCTGATATTGTAGAATTTTAAAGAGTTCGATTGCATTCCACATATTCCTTAAAAATGTCCAACTCTTTTATTGAAAAATGATTCAATTTTAAAGAATTTATATTAACAATTACTATATTACATTATTATTTAAATTGTTTAGTTGCAAATTTTTTAATTTTAAATAATCCAACTATGAATGTCGGAAAAGTAAAAAACGAAAACAGAAAAATAAAGCAGAAAACAAAGGTAAAATGTGGTAAAAACTTCAAATTTGAAAAATAACGGTTATACTTTTTTTTAATTAATTGACTTGATAAATTATCTGACCAGAGGACAGTAGACACATTGAGTTAATCCTTATCACATTTATAACCTTGTAAGATACAAAGTTGTCATGGTTAAATCTGTTATGCCTAAAAAAATTGTTATCGTGTGTTTAAGAGAGATAAGGAAAACAATCTTTAAACAACAAAAATAATATTTTCAATGAAATTTAAAATATAGACCCATGCCTTTCTTGACTCTGAATTTATTTAGATAGTTTTCAATACCTAACTAAATTTCTCAATGAATAATAAACAACAGGATCGCCGAAAACATCATTTTCAAAATCACCTGTCTTTTCCCTGACCAAATTTTTAAGTTTCCCTGACAATTAAAATTCAACAACCAGCATTTTAATCTTGTAACATATTTAACATAGAATCTTTTATAATGGGAATAAGATAATTTCAGATTAAAATTAAAAAATGCATTTATTTCGATCAAAAAAGATGAACTTTCAACAAAAAGTTGAATTTACGACAAAAAATATGTGTTTTTAACAAGATTATTAAATTTCCAACAAAATAGTTGAATTTTAAACAAAATTGTTGAATTTTTAACAAATGGTCGAAATTTCAATCAAAAAAGGTAAAGCTTCAACCAAAGTCAGTTGAATTTTCAACTAAATAATTGAATTTTTTGGAATACAGTTGAATTTTCAACAAAAAAAAAGATGAATTTCTAATCCGAAATGACGAATTTTATGTCCAAATAGACGAATATTCAACAAAAAATTTCAATTTTCCACGAATATGGGAGGACTTTTCAAAGTACTTGAATTTTGTACCTGCAGATATGAATTTAAAAATCAAAAAGATGAATTTTCGAGATTCCCTAAATTTTGCCTAACCAATTTTTCATTTTCCCTGACCATTAATATTCAGAGACCAAAATCATAATCTTGTAGCATTTTTAACATAGAATCTTTTATAAACATAATACAATGTGAAATTAAAATTTAAGAAATTTATTATCCTTGACAGTTCTTTAAAGTGCCTCTTATGGAAATTTCCTGACTTTTGCAAGATTTTTTTCAAATCAGTTTTTTCCCTGATTTTCAAGTTTTCACTGACCTACGGCCACCCTGAGATAATATTAATGATTAGCTTGAATACTAGAGAGTATACAACACTTTCTCCAAAACATTACACCTTTTTACAAGAATAAAATAGTTCATAAGAGCAAAAAAATCATTAGAAGACCAAGACATGAAAACTATAAAGTGTAAATCAGAATACAGGATGTCTGCTCAAATCCTCGAAAAAAATTCCTTGAAAATTCCAGGTTTTTCCAGGTACAATTTTTCACAATACGGAGCCATTCAAATATTTTGCCTTTTTCAAAACTATCGACTCGAAACCAAGGATTAATAAAATAATTCAATAATACTGGAACATAATTAATCAGCCCTTGAATTTGTCTCTAAAGTCCATTAATGTGAATAATAATTCAAACCATTTTTATCCTATCTCCTTATACTGAAAATTCTGTGCATATTTAGGTAAAATTAATGTGGGTACTGTATTAAATTCAAATTAAATTTAAACCGCATCAAATTCCTAACTATTCAAGTAAAAAAATCAACCAAATAGTTAAATTTTCAACTAAAAAAGATGACATTTTTAAATGAATACTTGGATTTTTAGCTGAAAATGATTAGTTTTTAACAAAAAATAGAATCGTTAAATTTTCTGTTAAAAAAATATTGTCACAAAAAAAAAGAACAAATTTTTAACCAATGCAGTTTTATTTTTTACCAAAAAGATGAATTTTCAAGTAAAATGATAAATATTTAACTGAAATATTCAAATTTTCAACCAAATAGTTAAATTTTCAGTTAAAAACAGTTTCAACCAAAAAGATCAATTTTTAAGCAAGAATATATCTATAATAATAATTATAATAATATTTTAAAAATTAAATTTATTCAGAAAAAAGAATATAATAAATAATAATATTGACCGAAAAAGACGAATTTTCAATTAAAAAAGATAAACTGTCAATAGAAAATTGAATGGTTAAATTTTCGGTTAAAAAAATTACATAATGTTTAACCAAAGAGATCAATTTTCAACGAAAAATGGTGGAATATTCAATTGAAAGAGTAGTTACATTTTAAATTACAAAAAAAACATCTAATTTTCAACAAAAAAAGAACTAATTTACAAAAAACTAGTTAGGCTTTCAAACCAAAAAGATTAATTTCTAAGGAAAAAAAAGAATTTTCAACAAAATAGTTCAATACAGTGTTATTAACCTACTTTGACAAATGAAGAATCATTGTTATTAAACTTTATATTGCAATTTAAAATAAAAATTAAGCATGCTCTCGAAAAAATTCTCTGATTTAAACAAAATGCCATTTTCGGGGTTTTCCAGGTGTTTCAAAATTCCCATCATATTAACTTATTATTTGAAAATGACTCTAAATTAATTAAAACAAGTTCTGTTTCTCTCAATTTCGCTAAAAAGATGCACTTGCTCCACAAATTGTTTGGGGTAGGATCTGTCACAAATGAAAACAAATTAGAATCAAAGCATTGTTTGTGCTCTAAACCTCGTGGGTGCGTAACCCATTTAGGCCTTGTAAATAACAAGGTGTCGAGAGGTGACTCGCACAATCTACCATTTCTAGGACTTTCACTCACAGAATTGTCGCAGACTTTTTACGAAATCCGAGATCATCACGGGTCTAATCTGACGTGCGTGTCAATCTGCGGAGTCTTCGGTCTCCTCCGATATTTTCAAACAAAGAAAGAAAAACAAGCACTCGTTGAAAGTTTGTTACATTGAAATAAAACTTTTGGGGCGATCTTCTCGGTTCGAAGATTGCACTAGTCAACAAAACTGATAGATAGAAATAGGAGCAATTGCGTGTACGTGCAATCGATCATGGAGTCTGCGACCTTATTAATTTATACCTGTGCGTAATTACCAATGGGGTTTTCTGCAAACAGGTGGTTTCCTGGAAATCGTAGCAAGGAAGCAAAACAAACACCATGTGAATTGCACCGTGAAGGAAACTGCTACGGTGAAAAGGGAGTTTGATTTGCTCTTTGTGATAGAGATTGGGGAATTAGAGAGGCTCACCTTAGGTCTGTAGAACCATTTTCTGATCGACTCCATATCGCGAGGAATCCGTGTTACTCTCTCGCGAATCACTGTGTTGCTCGCGACACCCTGTCTTTTTGCATCATCACGACGTCATCATCATCTTGATGAAGTTTAGAAAGCACAAACAGTTTCGCGAACGCGCGGCCATGGATCTCTTAAACTCTTTGTCCTCTGTGCTCTGTGTGCGACGAACGCGCTCGAGGAATCAGGCGCGGCACATAGTAGTTCAGAGGAGAATATCAGAGAGAAATCACGCGTCCACACTGGCATTAACACCAGAAAATGAACTGGAAATGGCAAAGACGTCCATCGCCAGATTACCAGTCCCCTGTCCCGAAATCGTGTCCAAACTGCGACTGAAGACTGAAGGCAGGGGCGCAGGGCTGCGACTCTGAAACATTTTTTCCCCTTTTTCCCTAGACATAACCTTTACCAAAAGTTCCTAGATTCTCACTAGATTTATAATGGCGCCATACTTGCGCGCGAGAGTTTGAAATATTGAACTCTGCAAGTTCATTCTGTCCAAATTAAGAGTCCTATTTTTCTGATCGATTTTTGCTTGCTTTTGTCTTATGACTTCTTCTATCACGTCAATATGACAGTTTATTAGTATAGGGCAGTTTGATATTTTATACAACTGTCTTCAAGAAGAAGTTTTTCCCCTTGCATTGAAATGCTTTATCATTGGTTTTCAAGTTATTAATTTTGCACTTTAGATTAAATCATTAAAATGAGTGAGTTTTAAAAAGCGCTATGCACAATTTGAAAATGATTCATTTTTAATGACTTAGTTTCAAGATCCTGATTTAATAGTATTTCAATTTTAAACGAGGTTTTGAAATTTTGAAATGTTTAATTTTTTTCGCTTCAAGTCTGAATTCATTCATTTTCAAAGCTTCCAATTCGAAACAATAATTTTCAACATTTTTAGAATGATCAAACTTTAAAGGTTCACAATATTTAAAATTCTTCAATTCTGAACGGTGAAAATGACAGTGATTTTTCTTTGCACTGCAATCACATTTTTAAGTAAAAAAATGTTTCCAATCGCTTTGAGTATCACTTGATACTACATGATATGATACTTAACAATAATATTTGCATATCATCTTTCAAATTTATATAATTCCAATTTTTAATTTCAGTTTTGAATGTGCAATTATAAAGCAGTTTAATTTTTAAGGCCTTGAAACTAAAGTTTTTGTGCTTCAAAAGCTTAAATTCGAATATATTTGGTAAGAAATTTCTTAATTTTTGGAGTTTTCCAATTTTTAATTTCACAATGTTCTAGATTTAAATTTAAATAAAAAAAATCTGCCCGCTTCGCGGGCACATTCTCATGGCGCGCTCCGCGCGCGGCTCGCTTCGCTCGCAAGTTTGAGCGCGCCTAGGGGGCGCGACTGTTGGATCTCGCGCTTCGCGCTCGATCATATATTTATCTCGCGCTTCGCGCTCGATTATGTATTCACCTCGCGCTACGCGCTCGGGCGTATCTACATCGCGCTTTACGCTCGGTTGCTCTAGATTTTTGAACTTCGTGTTCAACTTCGATGAAAAGAAAAAGTTTGTTTGCAAATATTATAAAATTATCAAAACCTCTACATATTAAGTGACTGTTAAATTTGTTTTTATTTTAGACTGAAAATGAACTTTATTTACTCAAGGTTCTATCGACCTTAAGGAACACATTCTCATCCAGACACTCGCGCTTCGCGCTCGATATTTGATTTGAAAATCATTTGAACCGTATGATAGAAACAAAAAAGTTTGAGCGCACTTACGGCGTGCGATTTGGTAAATACACTGAGCGCGCACTTTGTGCTTCGTGTTATATGTTCTTCATATACAAATTACTAAATTTGTATTTGATTTCAAATGGAAAGTAATGATATAATTCAGGGGACAAATTTTATTAGTTAACATTTTATTTTAGCTTGTGCCGTTTATCAAAAAAGTTAATTTTTTCATTTTCAATATATTCTTACCACAAAAATTGATTACGGGTTTGTAACTCTTTTTTGAATGCACAATTTGTGTTCATTTATATGTTTTCGTACCTTGCATTGTTTTTTCAAAAATTTGATTTTTTGTACTGTCAATGTTATTTTCACGAATAAAACAAAAACTACGCGTCATATTAAAAGGTCAATGATAAGAAATTTGTAGATCTTTTTTAGGTGCACAATTTTTGGTGAGATTATCTTTTCTGGTACCTTGCATAGTTTGACAGCAAGATGGCTTTTTTGATTTTTCACTAATTTTTTGTGCGATCAAAATTTGAATTTTTTATTTTTCAAAAAATTCAAAAAGTTGTTATAAAAATATTATAGGGTGTTCAGGAATCAACGTTTTTCTCCTCTTGACTTTTTTTCATATCGTGCGTTTTTCGGCTTAAAATGTTCATTTTCGTTTGTTTTTTGGAATTTTGAAAATGCTATAACACCAGTAATTTTTTTTTATCGCGAAAAGTCATAAGAATATTTTGTTCGTCATTTTGCGTACTACTAATAACCGTACATAGAATTTTCAAATCTTCAATAAAAGTGGTCTCAAAAATTTTCAAAATGTGCTCACTTTTTGGATTTTCATCCAAAATAGCTGGTTAACGAACTCGTTCTCTATTTTTCGGCCATAAAAAAGTGTGCCAATGCTCAATCAAATGTGATCATTTTTTCGAAAGTTATCGTGGCTACATACAGACAGACAGACAGACAGACAGACAGACAGAAAGACAAACAAACAAAACTACAGACTACAGACAGACAGACACCTTCGTAAAAATCGTTTTTTCTAGCTCAGGGGGTCTCAAAACGTGGAGATTTGATGAAAACCGACTATGTCAAATTTTACATAAAACCAATACCTTCTCATTAGAATGAGAATGTAAAAATGTCAGGACAGTTTTACTATTAAATCTTTTAGAATTGCAAAATTTTATATATGTTAGAAAGCCTTGATAGTCAGTTTTAAATTTAATAATTTTAAATCTGAATATTCTCAATTTTTTAGTTTCAATTTTAGTCAGTTTTAAATTTAATAATTTCAGATTTAAATATTCTAAATTGTTTGGTTTCAATTTTAATCGTACAAAATTGTCTGGCTTCTAAAATTCTTTGAAAACATAGAATCGCAAATTTAAAGAATTGATAGTTGCACAATTTTCAGTTTTAAAGATTTTTAATTAAAGAATTTTGAATTAAACGCCTCCAAAATAAATTAGAAACAATGAAAAATTAAGACAATAATTTCTCACATTCAAGCCTTGAAAATTATAAGATTTTGGAACTAATAGGCATTGAGAATTGCATTATTTGGTACTATTTGAAAATATTCCAAAATATTGAACGTTTCAAACTGAATTACAAAAAAAAAAAATAATAATAATTCTAAATAATAACAATTTGATTGAGATAATAAGAATAATTTGTTTAATTTTGAAAGGTTATAATTTTGGAGTTCTGAATTTCGATGTTGAACGCTGAATTTTTAATTTTTTCCTTACATAAGCTTCAATTGTGCAATTATAACTGAAAGCGATGAAGTTTGAAAAATATAATCAACAATTTGAAATTTTGTTATTTTTTGATGATTCAAATAAATATACAATAAAAAATATTTCGGAATTGAGCATTAAAAATGACGGTGAATTTATTCTTTATTTTTAGAAACATTTGTCTAATCAATTTTAATGTTAAATTATATATAATTTTATGTAACAACAATTTAAAATTCAATTTATTTTTCAATTTCAAATGGTCAAATTGTAATGGCTTCGAATTAAAATTTATTTTAAATTATTCAATTTTGACCGATTTTAGTTATAAATAATACAATTCTCATTCCTTTGAATTTTAAATGATCCAATTTCCGAAATTCGTATCTGAAAATATTAAATTTTTGACGTATTAAAATTGTCCTATTTTCGAAATTTTAACCTGAAATCATTTAATTTCGAGATTTTTCAGTTCAAAATAAAATTTTTAGATGTTGAACAATGTAAATGAGAAATTTTGCAATTCAACTCCTTTCTAATGAAATTGTTCCACTTTCAAAATTCACGCCTGAAATTGTTCAATATTAAGAGTTTCTGTTTTTAAATTTTTCAATTGCAAACGCTTTAAATTTCAAATTATATATTCGAAATATTGTTCTTTTTTTAATGTTACCTAATCTAAAATAGTTTAAATTGGAACGTTTTCATTTCCAAATTGTTCAATATATTTTTTAAAAATGTCAATCACTTTCAATTCCAAATTATTAATGATTGTTTCAAAAACTCAAAAAACTCTTAATATTACTTCGTTTAATAATTCATTTACTTCTAACATTTATAGTAATCTTTGACCGTTTCATTTTTTCCATATCAAAGCTCCTGCGTTTCAACTAATTTTGGATTTTTTTATTCAACAAGTTTTTCATTGTGGGGCTGAACCAAATTTAATCGAAAGGTTCTTGTATAAGGGATTTTTTGCGTGATTATAGTTCCCTGGCATCCCATGAAAGATTTCAGACCAAATTTAAAAACATCGTTTGAAAAGTAGTAGATTATTCTCTGAACAAGTAATTGAGTCTGTTCATTTTGAGTTTAAATGCTTTTGGTAATAACATAAAGTTCATCTAAATCTAAATTACTCAGTGAACGTACGCTCAGAGCCTAATTGCTTTAAGCTTTAAGGCACGTGATACTTCTTACGTCATACGATTCCTATACTGACATTTTTTTCGCAACAACTTACGTCCACACTTATTGAGATATCGAGTTTCCCATTCGGAAAATTGTAATTATACTCCTAAATTATTAGAATTACAACAATTTATTTTTTTTATTTTTGGAATTTGTTTTTTGTAATCCTAAAATATTAGCAGTATACAACGTTTCTTAATGCCTTTTATTTATTTTCCCGAATGGGAAACTTGGTATCTCAATTCGTATAAACGTAAATTGTTGCGAAAGAAATGTCGGTATGGTAAAAATCGTATATCGTAAGTATCACATGGCCTTAAGCGTGACTAAATTTTTACAATAATTTTAATTTAAAAAATATTTAGCTGCACTTATTAGTTGCCAAAACTGATTTTCCCGATTGAAGTTAATTCTAAGCGATACATTGGAATAAAATAAAATTTAGGTGTATTAAGATTGCATGTATTTTATTAATATATGTTATTAACAATAATAATACAAGCTTGATTTTTGAAAAAAAATGTTAAATGATTCTCTTTATCATACCTTTACAATGTACGAAACTATGAAGTTCAATCAAAAATAAAAAGAACAATTCGAAAGCTTTTGAATAATAAAATTGAAACCACTAAAATTAAACAAATTTAAAATTGGAAGCATTCAAATGCGACAAATGTTAATTTCAACGCATTACAAATTAAAGTGTTTCAAATAATTAGAAATTGTTTAATTGGAAACGTTAATTTAATAATATCTTATAGAAATGTCATAATTAATCATAAACGCTTTCAAAGTTGAAGCCATCAAAATGAACAAATTTTATTTTAAGATCTACAAGATTAATATTTGAGACATTCTCAGGGGCGTTGATATACCTCAATAAGTAAAAACATCGTATTTTCATATAATACACAACAAAATTTGATTTTTGCCTAAAAATCGTAGACGGTCATCAGAAAAGGTAAACAAATGAAAAAGTAGAAAAAAGTGGAAAACCACTCTCACAAAGTCGAAAAACAAAATATGTATTAGAAAATATAATAATAATATTATAGGATATGTAATAGTGTTTTACAGGCAACTGCGACACATAAAGAATTTCCCGAAAAATAAATCAAATTATTCTAGTCCAAAAGTTTAATTTGCTTTCACAAAAAAATATCTTGGGAAATACGAATTTGTTTACGCTTTGAGAATTAACATCCCTGGGAACCTATTTGCCATTTTGAACAATTTTGAAAAAACTTCACTGCCAGTTAGTTTTTCACAAAAAAGAAGCTTTTTGGAAGATGTCCCCTAAAATCAAAGAAACTTTTTTTGGCCACTCTAATGAATAAAACTGAAAAATTTTGAGGTAAAAGTGCTTAAAATTACTGTACAATATAAAATGTAAAATCTTTAATATCGCAGCATTTAAAAGCCAAAGCTTTTCAAACCTTCAAATTAAGAATTTTGAAATTTATGTTTTAAAAAATGAATAAAGATTTTCTAAACTACCACTTCTTTATGAAAACTTACCTTTCATGATGATCGACGTCATTTCCGGTTTCTTTAAAACCCCTAGGATGAGAAATTACCCTTTATAGTTTCATTGACTCTATTCACTTTTTATATCCCGGGATTTTCAGAATGATCCCCTCTTTTATATGAATTTCTTCGCGTATGCAGGAAGTCTTATTAAAATTCAGTAATACGGAGGGCTATGAATCTTTTCAACATAATATAGCTTCACAACCGTGAAAAAATATTTCTCAAAATAGAAATAACGTCACAAAAGACTTTCACGTACAAGAAACTAATTTTAATAAACAGACATTTTTTTTCGAAAATTCTATTCATGCTTATTTAAAAATTAGGTTTGTGAGAAATTAAGAGAAAGAATTAAAAATAAATCTTAAAATCATACGGATTAAAAATGGTCAATATAAGACTTAAGTAACTTATTTTTCTAATAACAGGTTTGCTACATGTCAGGGAATTATGGAAAGTCAGGGAATTTAAAACTGGTCAGGAAAAATGAGGGAAAACCTAAAAGAGTTAGAGAATTTCCAGTAAACTAAAGTCGAAGCTTAGGACTCATCCATAAATTACGTAAGTAAATGTTGAATCCTTCCTTCCACCCTGTAAAATACCGCAAGATTTGCTCTTAACCTCCCACAAATTCTTACTAAGCTTTTATAAACTTACAGTATGAACATACATGTAAGTAAGTCTTCCAAACGTATGTTTTAATTTTTTTCGTTAAAAATGCATCTTTTTAAAATTTTTATTATTTTGTTAAAAATTCAACAATTCTATTAAAAAATCATTCTTTTTCGTTAAAAATGCAACTTCTTGATTGAAAATTAATCTGTTTTGGTTAAGTAATCAACTATTTTGTTGAAAATCCAATCTGTTTGGTTGAAAATTGAACTTTTGAAAAAAATGCATTTTATTTGTTTGAAAATTAATGTTTTTAACTAAAAATTGAATTGTTTTATTTTAAGTTGAAAATTTATCTTTTTGGTTGAAAATTCATGTACTTTATTGAAAATTTGTCTTTTTTGTAGAAAAGTAATCTCATTAGATGAAATTTCATCTGCTGGTTGAAAATTGATCTTTTTTAGTTGAAAATTCATGTAATTTGTTGAAAATGTGTCTTTTTAAGTAGAAGATTTATCTCTTTGGTTGAGAATTCCACTATTAGATTCAAAATTTATTTGGTTGTTGAAAGATTCTTTATTTTAGTTCAAAATTTATTTCTTTGGTTGAAAATTGATTTATTTTATAGAAAATTGTTTTTTTGTTGTTGTTAAAAACTAATTTTTGAAACTGAAAATGTAACTGTTTCATTTTTGCTTGAAAATTAATCTTTTTGTTTCGAAAATTAATCTGTTTTAGTTGATGATTCAACTAGATTGTTGAAAATTAGTATCTATTGGTTAAACTGAACTGTTTTTAATTGAAAAATATAATATTTTTTAGTGGAAATATAAAATATTACAGTTTTCATTGGGAATTCATTTTTTCGGTTGAATATTCATCTCTTTGGTAGAAAATTTAACTATTTTGTTGAAAATCTATCTTTTTTCTTGGTTAAAAATAAATTGTTTTAACTGCAAATTTAATTATTTCATTTTTGGCTCAAAATTTATCTTTTTGAATTGAAAACTCAACTATTTTATTGAAAATGCATGCATTTTATTAAAAATGCGTCCTTTTTTGGTATAAAATTAATCTTCTTGGTTGAAAATTCATCTGTTTGGTTGTTAATTTGATTATATTTCTGAAAATATGTTATTTTTTGTTCAAAATAATTTGTTAACTAAAAGTTTATCTTTTTTAGTTGAAAATTTATCTTTTTGGTTAAAAATTGAACTATTTCGTTAAAAATCTATTTCGTCCAAAATGCAATAGCTCTAAGATGTAATATATATGTGGAATTACTATTTTTTTTAGTAAAATTTTTTCTTGTGTAAGCTCTTCCAGTTGCCCACCCCCACTTCAACCTCATAAGAAGCAGTAAAATTTTACCAAACCCCTCCATCCCTCAAATCGTCTTGAGTAATTTGTGGATGACCCCTTGTAAAATTCTGTATGATTATTGTCACTAAAGGTCTTTAAGATTTTAGAAAAAAAAATATTTTTTTAACATTAACATTAATATTATTGATTTCCTAGATATAAGGTTGTTTTTATACTAGGAAGAAAAATGTATAACAGTCAGGGAAAATAAAAAACTTAGTCAGGGAAAATCAGAGAATTTCGAAATTGGTATTTTGCAGCAATCCTGAATAACGAGGTAAAATAAAACTGTGCTAATACAATTATTTACGCCATATCATTAGACTAATTCTCATTGAAATGAGATTCAGTAAAGTTTCTTTGTAAGAATCAAATGGATCGAATTTCTATGATACAATCAGGTTAACATTAAACTGAAGAGTGCAATTCTGTTAATGAAACTAGTTTCTTGCTTTCGGTGCACCGCATTATGATTATTGTTCCACCTATACATATCGAATTTATTGATGATATTGCACCACTTTGCGAGAAAGCACCTCAATGTTCATTAAAGTTCTTCAACATCCTCAGATACTAAAAATAATACAAGAAAAAGGTTAAAAAAAATATATATGCGGAAAGAAATACAAAGAACTTATTTTTCTCCACACTAATATTAAATTATGTAAATTATAATCTTTTTCCGAAAATGGTGTTATTGCACTGAGGGTGAATTCACTATAGCGTATAACTCAGTACACTTCACGCGTAATAAATACGCAACAAAGCGTAATAATGCGTAATAACGCGTAATATCGAGTATCGAAGAAAAAGAGCCGATTTAATGGAAAATATTTGAATTTCGGTCTATTGGTTTGTGAAATTTTTAATCTGTCTCATCACCACCGATTCAGGCAAATTTCGTTGAATTATTATTCTTTATTTATATTCTCATCATAATGAGAAGATATTAGTTTTATGTGAAAACTGACTATCGCGGATCTCTTTAAATCTTCACGTTCCGAGACCCACTGAATCCTAAAAAAATTAGTTTTATGATGGTTTCTGTCTGTCGTTGTCGTTGTTGTCCTTGTCGTTGTCGTCGTTGTCGTCTTTATACCGGATAACGTTTGAAAGACTAATCGGATTAGGCCGTAATTTGACACACAGCTTTAGGGGCCAAAAATAAAGATTTTTGATCCACGATTCTGGTTTTAACCACACACAAAAATAATGAAGAATGAAAAATTTCATTTTGCGATCTATGCGAACTATGCAAGATAAGAAAAAATATGAATAGACAAAAATAATGCCCTCAAAAAAGATCTACAAATGTGTTATTTATTATTTTCGATAGAACGCGCAGTTTCTGTTTTAAATGTTTTAATAGTAAAAAATAGCATTAAAAATAAAAAATTGAATTTTTGCCAAAACGACCTAAGGTACGAAAAACATGAATAGACAAAAGTTGTTCGCCCAAAAAAGATCTACAAATTTTTTATTAATCACTTGTTGATAGGATGCGTAGTTTTTGTTTTATTCGTAAAAACTAACATTAAAAATAAAAAAATTAAATTTTGGGAAAAGCGACACAAGTTTCGAAAAAAATTGAAAACCAAAAGTTTATTCAACAAAATTTTTCGCCTCAATTATATCCACAAATATGTTTAGAACCTAATTACACTAGGATGTGTATTTTTTGTTTAAATCGTGAAAATAACATTAAAAATAAACAAATTAAATTAAAGGAAAAACGGCACAAGATGCAATAAGATGCTTAATAACAATTTTTGTTTTGTTTTCGATAGGAAGCGCAATTTTTTAAATTATAAAAATGAGACAATGAAAATACGTCTGTTTCAATATCAAAGCATATTATGAATTGTAATAATATACATTTATTGAAATGATACATTTTTTAGAGCAACTGAGAATAAAAATTAATACAAAATAAAGTAAAAATATTAAAGTAATCATGAAAAATGAAATTTGTACTTTATTTTGCAATATATGAATAAGCAGTCCCGGCCCGAGGTAGAGAAATAATATATATATATATATAAACATAATTTAACGCAATGTTCTTGAATTGGAGGTGGCTGTGTCGTAGCCGATTCAAATGATTAAAATTCGTGTGAATTGGCATTCTTAAATTCTCCTATCCAAATATGTTAATTTCCACTTAATCTCTTCTTGTTTTCTGGGTAGAAATTCCGTTTGCGCTGTATTTTTGTTCCTTTTTTTTGCATATTGCAACAATGTATAAAAAAATATACTGACAAAATTAGCAATTTCAAAAACAGGATTTTTGATCTAAAAGAGAATGCTGGTTTAAACTCGCTATTCATCATAATTCATGCATATTATATACTTAAGGAACATCAATAATTAATTGAATGCTCAAGTTAATTGTTATAAACCATTTATATAAACAAATACTTCACATGCCCCAAACGAACGTTTATTCGTGCGTTAACAGGCGGCCCTGCCTGTTTACGTTCGGACGGTCTGGAAATAGGATCAAGGTCAATGCAAGCCATGCCAAAACCGTTTTTAATTCCAAGTTCCAGTGTATTAATATTTGATGTGCATGTTACATCAAAGTTATAATTATCATGAACAAATTGTTACAAAAATTGTTCAAAAAAGCCATAAATTTTGCATAAAATATACAATTACGTCATACAAACATACATTACTGGCATATACATACTTTGCTTCCTTTATATTTTTCCTAAAAATCTAAAGAAAAGTGGAAAAATGTATATCATACAAAAGAATGAAATCTAGGTGTATAAGGTTTGAAAAACATAAATAGACACATTTTTCTGGGTACTTTAATTATGAATTGTGAAATTTAAGAAATTGGAGATCAGGCAATATCTGTATCAATTTCTTTTATTTCTTTCAAAAGCTACCCCCGGATTTCATGCTTTTGCATGAAATGAAAAATATTTTAGATCTTGAGATAAGAAATTCTTACCCTCTCAGGTTCTAAGCCGAATAAAATTTGTGATTTTACAATTTTTAGGATATCGTAGGAAACTCTTATATTCTCGGATCAGCGTCTGTCCGTCTCTTACCTCGCCTAAAGAGCGTAGAAAAATAGTGAGAACCTTGCGAGAAATCTGCTTTTTAGACAAGCAATAATTTGGAGGGAAAAGGGAAGCGATATAGGGGAACTTGGGGCAAAATGACGACAGGGGCGAAACGGGACAATGATTATACCTTGTCTGTGGGGTGGCGCCATCTACTGGAAATTTGAGGAAATTCATTTTGAGTCGTTCCCAGATTTCTCATGTCACTTTGTTATAATTTTGTTGTTATTTTCCAAGTTATGAGACGCTTGGATCGTTTTCGTGTCCATTTATAATCTTGACTGATTTTCAAATACACGTAAGTAATACAAATGTTTGTTTAATTAAAATCGCTTCAGCACCATTCTGTTGTGTACTTAATTGTATTATCGCGATTTTCGGAAGTCATATTGGAAAAAGTACTTTGGGGGCAGAATGGGCAGGGGCAAAATGGGACACCGCGTGAGATGTCGTAGAGCAGTGGGTCCAATGTAGTTCGTGCCACAATTGGGCTCATCAATCTTGCGCAGGTTTCGACAGTGAGGACGGAGTCGAAATTCAAGTCTGTGTATTTTGCAAGGCCTGATTTTGGTCATTTTTATATAAAAAATGGACAATAAGACTTGTTACAACAAGTTCTTGTAACTGTACTACTTATTTGTTTAGTCTTTTTTAAATTAATTTTGTTCGTTATACATTTTATTTTTTATTAAACAAAGCGTCCCATTTTGCTCCGTGTAGGGGGCAAAACGGGACAAAAAACTTTTTTTCAAAAATCAATAAAAAATGTAGAACATTGCATTTTTCAATGCAAAAAAAATTGTAGTCCATTGTTAGTTGTTTGAGGCACATATAATGTTGAATGCGGAAAAAAAGTATTTTAGTATGAGAAAAAAAATCCTAAAGCAAAATCGTTCCGTTTTGCCCTATGTTCCCCTAGGGACGATTTTCTTCGGGGATGGCTCAATTTGATAAAACTTGTAGATCTCATCGAACACACATATATTTTGTATTAACACTTTTTGTCTAAAATGGATATTTTTCGAGAGAAAAAATGGAGTTTTAGAGTTTTTGTTTCAATAAATTTTAAAACTTCCGATACTGATCAATTAAATCCTTCTACCTTTCCAAGGTCCCTGCTTCAAAATATCCAATATTAGGACGCGTTATTTTTTTTTGTGCATCATTTAAAATTTAATAATATTTTTAAAAAGTTAATCCATTTTTTTAAGAAAAACACTAACATTAATCTTTGTCGTTTTTCTTAAAAAACATTACTTCAGGGAAAAAGTATGCAGATAAGAAATATGTATTTCGATGAGATATACAAATTTTATGCCAAACATTTTTATGCAAAAGGAACCCTTAGGCCAAGTATGGCCAAGGCCGTAGGGCCATACTTTTGGCTTTATTTAGCGTTTAGTATACGTGTTATGATTTATTTTTTATACAAAATATACTCATAAATGAAATTAAATATTTAAACAATGTACTGCAAATAAAATTGATGAATATTAAGTATTAAAGAAAATTATTTTTGTAGTTTTTAAAACAGGCCCGTCTCAGGAAACCGGGTTCTTATTACGGGCCATTTGTCATGTATTGTTTTTAACATCAAAATATATTGCTTTTTAAATATTTGTTCAAGTTGTAAGCATATGAACTTTATAAAAGAAATAAAAACTTTAATGTGAGCAATTGCATTTATTTCTGAGGTTACTTAAAATCCTAATTATTAAAATAAATTACAATTACAGAAGAAGTTCATCCTTGAATATTTATCAGATTTTTTCAACATTCACTTTGTTCTAAACCTTAGATGAAATAATTTGACTGGACCTATGTTCTAAAAATAGGATCAAAAGGAAGAAGAAGTTTGCAAATTTGCTTGAAGGTTCCCAATATAAGCTATATCCTGACCATGAGAACTTCCGACTCATTAGGTTAGTGTGAACAATATGGTTTATAAATTTGCGTTGGTGGTAAATTGATATATAGAATTAATAATACTGCACAGTGACTGCGAGAATGGCCCCTGATGTTAATTGGAAAATAATTACAGGTATTATTATAGCCCATTGAGTGCTGCCCTTAGTTATGGACCCATCCCATTATACGTTATTTCGTGACGAAATGATAATACTGATATACTGGATATTATCAGGTATTCTTGGTAGCACCTTTTCCGCGGGGATGGACAGATTATACGCGATGGGGGTTGTTCGGCGTGGGGGGTTGTCTTATAAAGGGCCATCCGCAGCATCTTGGATCATTGCTCTACCAGATTTTACACCTGCAACTCCGTACCTCGTTTCATTCTTTTCCTCAATATACCGACTTACGTGAAATTCCATTTTTTCATTTCCTCTGAACAATCACTATTTCAATCAATTATTTCGCCTTTGGTTTAAATCTTGTTTTGCAGCAATTTGTGCAGTTTAAATTGTGGAGAAGTTTACGAAGAAGAGGGGTGAGTTTTCATGGCAGGTCTTATAATTAGATTTTATTAGGAATAAAAATGACTAATGATTAATGGATTTATTTCCGAAATATGAATTTGAATAATCGTTTGAATAATCGAAATTTTATCAAGTAAAAGATTTACTATGAGGGAAAATTATTTTTTAGTTGATTCATTCATCATGATTTTAATTTTATTTTCATTGATACCTCGCGTTACGAGGACAATAACGTTTTTCTTTAAATTTTAAAAAGTTTAGTTTAGGTAGAGCTATACAGCATCTTATCTAGAGTAAAAGTGGTTATAGTTATCTATGTTAATTTTATATCTATCTAAAATAAGTGGTGTAACGAAATATCTGGAAAATCTCACACTCAATTGTTGTTTAAAGCCTGATTAGCTTTCGAATGAATTGAAATTGTTCCACTTATTACATTTGAAATTAAAAAATTAAATCCGCTGCTAAATTTCAATTTGTTTACGTTACGGTGGCAAAATATTTCATTATTCTTGCGAATACAGATCTTAAATTATCTACTTTGATAAGAGAATACAAAATAATTTCAATCACTCATTTCCGTTAATTCTTCATTTCCGAGGAGTTGACCATTCGAATTTTGGGCTTAAGAGATTACAAAGAATGTTAAGGATTTTCAAGGGATTTTAAGAGATTCAAAGATTTAAAGTGGGTTTAAAGCGTTTCAAAATATTTCAAGGCAAATCACAAAACTTTTATTTGTTACAATGGATTTCAGAGAATTTTGAGGATTCGCCAAGTATTTTAAAGGATTTCAGGAATTTTCAAAGTATTTTAAAATATTTCAAGAGATTTCACAGCACTTCCAAAAGGATTGCAAGTAACTTTAAAACATTCCAAGTCATTCACAGATTTTCTAAAGATTTCAAGTGATTAAAGAGTATTTCAAGGGATATGGGAGAATCATTTGAGATTTTCATGGATTTCAACTAATTTTAGAAGACTTCAAGGGTTTTGGAGAGATTTTTACGATTTTTGATAATGTTTTCAATTTGTTTCAAAATATTTCACGGGATTGAGATTCCAACTTAGTTCTAAAGATTTGGAGGGGTTTTATAGGATTTCAAAACATTTAAAGGAATTTCAAGGGATGGCAAAATATTTTTAAAAATTTCAATTGGATTCAGAGCATTTCAAGAAATTTGAACAGGTTTACAAATTTGTGAGACATTTCAAAAAAATGTATGGGATTTCACGGGCTTTCAAAATTTTTCAATGGAATATGACGGATTAAAAAAAATTTGTGGACGACTGGAAATTACAGAAAAATAAAATTTACAACACACTAAAGTTCGCGAAAAAAAAAATTAGAAATAGAAATTTCCTGAAATGATCAAATTGCCGACAATTTGAAATTTCCATGTGGAAAAATTCCCGAATAATAAAATAACCGAAACTATAAAATAGCAGAATTATAAAATTTCCAAATGTAAGCCATTAAAACATTCTTTCAATATTACATAAATGCTTAAGTAAAAAATATTTTCATTAAATAAAAGTATTTTTCACTTTATTATTAATTTTTTTCATTATTAAAACAATTTTTTAATTGTTCAGATTCGGGAATTTTCTAATTCAAAATTTTCCTGTGTCGCAAATTTGATAGCTTCGGATATTTTAGAATGTCGGTATTTTTATCTCGAGAATGATCTATTATTATTCGGAACTTTTAAATTCGATAATATTATAAATATAGTCGGGAATATTATAATTGGGTAATTTTTCAATTCCGGAACTTTAAATTATCGACGATTTTATCATTTCGGGATTTTTTTATTTCGAATATTTTGTTTTTCAGCAATTTGACAGTGTCGGGAATTTTATGATTCAAAAACTTTCCTGTCGAGAATTTGATAGTTTGGGATATTTTTAGTGATGCATATCGATCATTTTTGGATAGAATCGAGATTTTCTTAAAATATGATTAGATGGAACTAAAATATAATGGAGATCAAGAATTTGTAATGAAAAAAGTCGATCGAGACGATCATCTCGATTGCGTGATCGTTCGTCTCGATGTGATAAGTATTGTGTTCGAGGTTTTAATTTAGTCTGAAGAGATTTTGGAAAAAATTGAAATGCTCGATATGCATCACTAGATATTTTAGAATGTCGGCAATTGTATTTCGGGAATTATCTATTATTATTCGGAACTTTTAAATTCGATAATATTATAACTATAGTCGGGATTATTGTAATTTGGTAATTTTCCAATTCGGAAATTTTCAATTATCGACAATTTTATCATTTCGGGATTTTTCTGTTTCAAATATTTTATTTTTCGGTCATTTAACAGTGTTGGGAATTTAGTATTTGCAGATTATCCAGTCATTCTACAATCTGAAGTTTTTTAAATTATTTGAAATTATTTTGAAGGATTTCATGAAGTTTGAAAGAAATTTATAGGATTTCATGAGCTTTCAGATGATTTGAAGGCATTTTCTGTGCAATAAAACTTGTAGTACTTACAGTATGGAAATATTTAATAATCGCGCGCATAGCGGGCATTTTTGTTGGCTAGTTGAAGTAAATAATGAAAGTTTGTAAGTATTATTGGTTTACCTTTGTTAACAGAAGTCACTAAGCTCCTTAAATTAAGGATCAGAGTAAATTATGTTAGCCCTTATAAAGAAGAAAATGCTCAGTTAATGGTTTCCCTTAAAAAAAGAAAAAAAATTAAAGTGAGGTGCATCAAATACTGCTTTTATAGCAGCAAAAATTAAATATGGTATAACAGCATATATATGTAAAAGTTTGCGAATATAATAATATGTGCTTTACTTTTATAATGGAAACAGAAAGTGATTGACTTATTAAATTTTGATATTTATCACCCTATAAAGATTTTCAGTATCATCGTAAAGTGTAATAAAAAACAATCTGCGTTTTACTGTATCCTCATATATTTAATATTTGGCCAACTGCTTTCTATACCATTTTTTCCATACAAAGTCTTATGTTATAAACGTCTGAGGAACACAAAATTTTTCAGAAAATTTGTTTATTATTCAAGCTGCGAATTATCTAATGTTATAAACTTTGATTCAGGTTTTTATGTAGGCATTCTAGTTCAAAAAGTAATTATTTTTCATGTGGATCATCGCAAATGTTGACAATTTTCTTAAAGGTTGCATCTAGTCGTCCTGAAAAGTCGGGAAAAGGGTCGACGAGACGCTGCTTTGTTTCTTAAAACAATATTTGTCTAAAAAAAATATTAAAATATTTTTAAAAGCACTTTACCAAATTTACATTACCAAATGATACGAGAAAATGAAAGTGTATATGATTTGTTTTCGTGCTGGATAATTGAATTTTTTCTCGAAATTTTCATTGTAACAGGTGCCGCCGGGAACTCGAAATTTCCTATGTAAAATACATGGGAAAATCACTTTTTTGAGGTTTTTGCAATTTTTGAAAACTTTTGTGGGTTAGGGAAAATGTGACGGGAAAGTTATAGGCCTTGTAGAGAACTTTTCAATGAAGAATTTTATGCATTAATAATATGGGTTCGTAATTCAAAACACACCCCTAGAGAGCCCCGAAAAATACCCCTAAAACCAAAAATTTCCATTCTGCACGAAATCTACACCTTTCATCACTTTATTCTCGTTTTTTTTTGCCAAAAATTATTATTGTTCGTCTAGTGAAATAATTATCAATATTTTAAAGTAATTTTCAATTATTTAAACAAATTACATTCGCTTAAATAATTTTTTTTCTCACAAAAATTCGACTTTTTCTAACAAACACAAAATCAAGGTTGCCTTTTTTATATTTTATACGTTTTCGATATCTTAGTTTTATTATTTAACAAACGTCCATTTGTCTGAATAATTGTTGTTTTTCAAAAAGACGGGCTTTCTTCTAACAGAATCATAATCAAGATTGCCTTTTAATATACACACTTTATATGTTTTCGATACCTCACCTTTATTATTTACCAAACATCCATTTGTTTAAACAATATTTTTCGAGGGAACTGAGGAATTATTTCTTTTTCGATATAAATATTACAACTGAAGGGTGGCGGCAGTACAGAACTAGATAACCAACAAAATTGGAATTTTTCAGGAGAGCGAAAAACAATCTATAAAATCGAAATCACCATTTAAAGATAAGACAGAAGTGCACTTCCGAGATGACGCGTTGCTGATTTAAGCACAAACAAATTTTATTAGAAACAGTTATTCATTTTCGAGGAAATAGATGTGTCAGCTGAAATCTAAAAATGACACTGACCACAAGTTGGAATTGGCTAGGATGCGGATTGCGATAAACAATGTAAAATTTCAATAGAAATTATAACTCACTTCCGAAATACTGAGTTACTGAATGAGGGTAAAAAAGTTTTGATCTCAAAAAATGAACCAATTCCGAGTAAACCGTCCAAGAATTTTGAGGTTAAATTTAACAGCTTTTGGAAATCGGTTTTTGGTAAAGATTGAAAATCGACTGTTCAATTTTTCACAAAACTAAAATCTTCTGCCAAGATATGGGGAAAATGAATAAGAATAACAAATGTTCAATTATAAACAAATTAATCCGTTCTGAGAAAATCAAATTTAAGTGTGACGGTATCGCTCTGAGATAGAATATTATTCGGTATAAAAGACTATAAAAAGAAGACATCTTTTCGATAAACAATAATAATTTCAAAAAAATATCCTGAAGGGAAAAAATTATAACTAGCCTAAAATAATACGCTTAAATTTAAACTAAAATTTAAATTACATTTTTTTATTAATACATTAAAAAATTATAATTCGAACTTCAACTATTGATTGTTGAAACCATACATTTTCTTTTTTCTTCTCATGAATTGCTTAAATATTAAAAGCGACATATCATTTCCGAAACATTTTTTTAATGCTCAACACGAATCTGCCCTCCATTTGTTGCTATGAGGTGAAATTTAATAGATATTTGCTGCTACATTTTTTAATACAAAAAATGTGAACAATTTTTATAGGGCTCAAAGTTTCTGTTTCATTATATATAATGAAACAGAAACTTTGAGCTCATATATGAACTATGGTCACATTTGTTTTTTTATGCCAATCAATTATCTAAAAAGAAATTTGAATTCGGATTATCCGTTCTTGAGATATCACGGCAAATCTGCACCCTTGTTTGGTTTTTTGGGTCGCTGATACCGAATATGAAGTCAGATTTTCAAAATTAAAAATGGCTAATCCAATATGCCGAACCATATGTAAACAATTTTTCAAATATGTATCAAGAAAGCCTGTGTCATAACTTAAAGTTACTAATTCAAGCGTTTTTTGGGGCACTGATGACGAATTTGAAGTCAGATTTTTAAAATTCCAAATGGCTTTATCAATATAGCAGGCCTAGCAGGCTATATACGTGAACATTTTTTGCTTTATTTTCATGATATGAATGGCTAGCCATTTGGGATTTTGAAAATCTGACTTCAAATTCGTTATCCTGCCCAAAAAACCCCAGAGTTAGTAATTTTAAGTTATGACATGAGTTTCTTGATATTTGAAAACTTTTTACATTTGGCCCGCCATATTAATTTTGAATTTTGAAAATATGACTTTAGATTCGATATGAGCGACCCAAAAAACCTTAGTGCAAGTGATTTTTTGATTGTTTTTAAGCACATATTTCATTTCAGATTATTGTTTGACATAACAAATGAAAAACATGTCCTAGTAACCTAGTTCATAATAAAAAATTAAATATTAACTATATAAAATAAAGCACATTCAATTCTTCGTGAATTTTTTCCATATTTTCTAGTTTCCTGAAATTCTTTCAAGAACTATTGTAGCTATTGTAAAAAAGAGTTGATATTTGACATCTATATTAAAAAACGCATCGAAATAACCCGACAAATGTCTAAAGGATATTTCGTATTGAGGCCCTGAAAAAATTGTTAACATTTTTAATTAAAAAATTCAATAAAAAATATTTATCAAACCACAACCAATAGCAACAAATGGAGGGAAGATTTGTGTTCGGCATCAAAAAATACTTTGGAAATGATATGTTGCATTCAACGACAACAGATCATTTTTGTTAACCAGTGAAGTTTGTAAACAGAAAAGTGGACTTCTCTAGGACAATACGATGAAATATCGGAAATAACTAATAATTAATTGTTAAAACAATTTACGAATATGAAAAATGAAATTTATGTTTTGAACAATCATCAGTTCTAATATTTATGGCTGAAAAGAGAAAAAATGTATGCTAAAGACGGTATTTTTATTTTTATTTTTTCAATATTAATTATTTTTATTCGATAAGTGACAAGTTTGAAAGTATTTTTAAACTAATTTTAAACTTTTAAACAATTCCTATTTGTTTCAACAATATTTTTTGCTCAGTGAATCGTAAAATGTTATTATTTTCTTGAGTTAATGACACAATTAATGAATGTTGAGAGTAATAATTTTTTTAACGATATTTAGCAATTATATAAACAATTCTTATTTGTTTAAACAATTTTTTCGACTACAAATCTTGAAAATTTACTACTTTCTGGAATCAATAACGTAGTTAATGAATGATGAGGGTGATATTTTTTGTGAAAGGCAGTTTACAATTATTTAAACAATTTTTCCCCCTCTAAATTTTGAAAAGTTACTATTTTCTGGAACTTATGATGCAGCTAATGAACCTTTCATAGGAAAGGTGGCGACACTTATATTTTTTCGAATCACGTTATGGATAGTTATATTTTTTCAGATCGACTTCGTTGAGATAAGAAAATTCGAAGCAACTAGAATTTTCTTCGTCTTTCCTACGAAAATGAGCAAGTAAATGATTGTTAATTGTTTAAATAATTGCGAACTGTCTTCCACAATAAATATTACTCTTAATAATCATAAGCTGCATCATTAATTCAAGAAAATAGTAACTTTTCAAGACTTAAAGGGAGAAAAATTGTTTAAAAAAATGAAAATTGTTTAAATAATTGTAAAATGCCTTAAAAAAATCACCCTCATCATTCAATAATTGCGTCATTAATTCGAGAAAATTATAATTTTTCACGATTAACAGATATTTGAATAATTTCAAAATATTAACTTACGTACACACGAAACGCGTTATCGAGTTGAAAATTTGGGAAACTAAATATGAAGCACTAAGAAACGTGTGTCTGGCCCTACATTTTTATAAGTGTAAAAAAATTTTTTTTATAAAGTTTCCCAAATTTTCAACTCGATATCGCGTTTCGTGTGAACGTAAGTTGATTTTGAAAAAAAAGGAAAAAAAAATTTGAGGTTACGCTCACATGGCCTTAATATTCGTTAATTCTGTTATTAATTCCAAAAAATAATAACTTCTCACAATTTAGTAAAAAAAACTATAAGAATAGAAATTGTTTAAATATTTGTAAAATATTATTAAACAAATATATTACTCTCAACATTCATTAACTGTGTCAATAACTCCAGGAAATAATGACTTTTCACGATTTACAGGGAAACAATTATTTAAAAAAATGTAAAATTTGTTTAAATAATGACCGAATAATATGTTAAACAACAAATATTATTCTCTTGAATTCATCAAATGTATCATTTATCCCGAAAAATGATAAATTTTCACGATTTACTGAAAAAAATGGTTTAAACAAATGATAATTGCTTAAAAAATGAAAATTAGTTTGGAAATACTTTCAGCCTTGTCACTTATCAAATAAAAATAATTAATATTGAAAAAATACCGTCTTTACATGAATTTTACATAAAAATTAAAACTGCTATTTTGCATTTTTAGGGGCGTCTCCGGAAGCAATACTAGGGGGTTGGGGAGGTCAAAATTATAAGTTATTGGGTGAAAATTATTCCTTGCACATGCCTCAAGAGTCGACTAAACTTTAATTTATGAAAAGTAAATTAACAAGTATTTCTTATTTACATTTGTTCGAAAACCGAGCTTTTCACCGATTTCAAATTACAGAAAATAGGGATTTTCTTTCTTAGGAAAACGAACAAAAATCGAATTTTTTTATCACTCTAGTGATATATGTTTTTCTTTTAATTCAGTCTTTAAGGGAGTATTTCAGTGTGGATTGTTGAGCTATATTTCTCATGGATATTTCCACACCATTTTCAATATAACGTTACTGGCAGAATATTAACTCTGATTCACATTTTGATGTTATAAAACTGGTTTTATCGTTTACGCTCTTTTATTATTCCATGCGTCTGATGGACACTATATTTTGAAAGACCAAAATATCCGAGTATATTGTATTCGCGGTAGTATCAGTACCTATATTCTCTCTCGCAGACCATCAATTTTGCTATAAAGACTCGTTTCTGTCCATTTTCTTTTAACGGCGGTTCTCTACTTGTAAGGATGGTTGTAAACTTTCGAAAAATGAGTTTATTTTTTGTTTAAATTTGAATACGTTACAAACATGTTTCACTATTTCAAATATTATTACTTATTAGTTCCCACGCTTAAAATAAAATTAAAATTTTCATTACAGCAACATATTTTATTCAGTGACATTTGAAATGAAGCTCTTTTAGAAATCACTCTTCTAAATCTGAAGGTATAAATATATACGTATATATATATCGTTTTTTCCTGCAACGGTATTCAATTCATAGGAAAATCTCTATCAATCTCTTTCTTAAAAAGAAACAATTATTTTGGGTCAAAATTGACTTGCATTCTTATAATATATAGGAAATAATTTGTGAGCTGTTCCGCTTTTAGAAAATTATAGTTAATAGTTTTCAGGCTATTATTATAACACATGTTTTATACACACTTTAAAAAAGGGTAAATGATTAAAAAGGTATAATATTATAATATATTATAATGAATTATAATTAATTATATTGTTACATATTATATTATAAAGTTAAACGATTCTTGAAAAATATAGCAACAATTCTGTTCTTAACTTTTGACCACATGTTTTAAAAATGACAAAAAGATTCTATTCATAACCCATTGACCATATTACATTTATCAATTGATAAAGAATACGAATTTTCTACATCATAAATGTTGTAAATACAATTTTCCAAATGGGCTCGCAAATAAGTAATTTTATTTTCGAAGTGTCTAGAATATTTGTTCTACGCTCACCGAATTTCGGCGAACCTACACACGGCCATTTATTTTATTATAAAATTGAATTCTTAATGTTTCTGAAAATTATTGATAGGAGAGACAATTTTAATTGTAAATAATTTTTTTAATATTGGGAAATTATTTCGTTTCTTAATATTCGGTTACAACACTACAATTTTTAAACTTTTTTACACTTTCAAAGAGATGAGATTTTAATAATTTTAAAAGATTTGAGGAGCCTAAATGTTTTAGGATTTCTGGGAAATTTTTTAATGATTTTGGTTATATTTTGAAAGATTAATTTTAAGTTTTGAAGATTCAAAAATATGTCTAAAAAAATCTTAAGGATTTTCAGATAATTTTTTCAATTTTGCAGAAAATAATTTGAAATTTGAAAAGATTGAACAAATTTTTGAAAAAAATGTAGAATTTTAAAGACAAAAAATGCAGAAGCTTTTTAAGAATTTTGAAAGGTTTCAAGAGAATAACACATTTTTTGTAAGATTCCTGGGATAATTGCAAATAATTTTTTATTTTGAAAAATTAATTTTAAAGAATATTTGAAAAGATTTCTAAACATGTCAAAAAAAATCTGGAAGATTTCAAGACAATTTTTTTTATTTTGAAAGATTTATCAAAATTTTAGGAAAAATTCGTGTCAGCAAGATATTTAGATGTTTTAAAGATATTACAAATATTGAAAAACCCAAAAATATTTCGGAAAGTCCTGAAAAATAAAAAAATTTTCTAAAATCTAATTTAAGCTCGAATTTGATTGTAAAAAATTTTTAACATATAAATAGTTATTTGAAAATTTTAGTTTGCATTACAAATTGCTTGCTGCAAATAAAAATTTGCATTGAGACAATAAATTTATGCATTTTGCACTTGCATCGAATTTTGTGTATTCTTCTACTTACAGAAAGTAATGACAATAATTAATTGTACATCAATAGCAATCCTGCGAGTTATCAACTGGTACTGAACTTTATGTAATCAAGTAGTTTGTGGTTATTATAGGAAGTTCAATTCCACTTTCACATTTTTTATTCGCATGCATCATTGGCTGTCATGTAGGAACCCCACAATGCAGAACTTTAAAAATCTAAAAATCAGAATTAAAACTAAATTCAATTCGATACTTGAAAGAAATTACATGTATTTAAGAAATATCTTTCCATTGCGAAAAATAATAACAAATTTTTAAACATTTATCATTTAGATGGAAGGTAAAAAAACAAGAATTTATCATTTATTATTAAATTTATCAACAGGAGGTATATATTTAGTTGAACTAGGTTGAATAGGTAGTTAGTGAAGGTTCTCTTCTCGACTGCGACAGAGATTCTGATTCCGTGCATTGATCACAGATGGCGAACAAAGATCAATTTCATTCAATTTTCAAATTTTGAAAATGCATCAAATAATCACGCAAAAACTTTTTTTTCATAAAAATCGCCAAAATTTGCCATAAATTATTCTTGATTGTGTCTCCTTTAATATACAATTTTTGCTTAAAAATATATATTGGAATAAATTAAATTATTTAAGTAGAAAAAATCTGAAATATATGTCTAAATAGGTATACTTTTATAATACTAAATGAATAATGAATATATATCTGATAATATCCTGTCTCTATTAGTATTTTTTATAAGAAATGTAAATACCAATTTTATTTCGACGTACCGAAGTGAGAGTTGGAATAGGTATCTTCTTCAGAAACATAATTTCAATTCCAATCAATATCTTCAAATGCAGGCATAAGTTTAATGTATGTGCACTGAGCCAGTTTATGTAGATGAGTTCAGTTTCAACTGAATAGATTTCTTTGAACGCGTTCTCGAAAGTGTTTTCATCAATGATTGGTGCAATTGCTTTCGAGCAAATTGTAAGTAAGGGATATAACACAATGGGTCCCTAATATCGACAATCACCCGGGAATACCTTTCGTTGAAAATAACGTTTATAATGGACAGGTTTGAGAAAGTGCATATATAGGTTGTTTGACTTTTTAGTAGATCACGTCAAGCAAAAAGCAAATGGATTATGATATATGACAGATCGTGCAATCGAATCTGATTGCTAAGTTTCAGAGTATTAACTTCACATGTATAGAACTGTATTATATAGACTGCAATATTGTATGGATAGTGTACACGCGATATGAATAATAATGTACTTTTGCGTCATTGTTCTTTTATTTTTATTGAAGTGAAAAGGAAATGTCTTTATATTTATTATCAATTTTAAACACAACACAAAATAGGGATCGTTAAAATTTTTGACGATATTAAACTTGTAAAATTGCATTTATATAGAAGAATTTGATAAATTTTAATACGCTGCTCGACATTTTCTACAAATAAACAATCAGTTCGAGATTTTACTTCTTAAATAATTTCTTTTCATATACGATTAGTAGCCAGTTCCTCTTTACATAGATTTATAACATAATTATCACCAGGAAATTTGTCAGATGGAACACTTTCAGTTTTTATGAGAATTCCCAAATGAGGCAAAGCATAATTTACTTATATTTTGAGTAAGGTTTGCCAATTATTACAAGCAAATGCAACTAACTTTCAACACGAAAAAAGATCCAGTAATTGAATTTTTTTCTCATACAACGTAGACTTAATTCAATTTTTTAAGGACTTTTGTTTCGTTTTATAAAGAAAGTGCAAAAAAAGATTCCCTGTAAAATAACAAGCTTTGTGATGGTAACAATTTCGAAAATATTTAAATTCGTTTAATTAAACGTTCCTCAATTTAAAAATGTCTAATACGATGTTCTAAGGCATTGTCCGGATGTATGTTAGTAGGTGTGTTGATTTCGGACTTTTTTGTGAACGCAAGATGGTTGCAGATAAATGGATAAAATTTTGATAGCTTATTTTCATCACTAATATCTCAAAACTGATCAAAAGATTGCCAAAAATATTTACTCCATTCTTTAGCACCATATAATATTTAAAAAATGGGTATTTTTTAGTAAAACCTTTTTAATAACATAATTCAAATTTGATGCAAGAATATAAAAGATTACTACTAGCTGAAGACGAATCGATTGACTAATAATATTAATATGTACATTGTATTGAAGAGTACGGAAGTTATGGTCATTCTTAGCAAGACTTTATTTTATATCGGGCAGACCTTCGTGCTTAAGTCACAAAATCATTTGCCACTCAAATATGTTGTTTTCAACGGGAATAAGACAACGCGCATCTAACCGATTTGCCGAAAATTTTTGTTGGATAAAGTTAGGATTATTTGAATTGTAAAAATTGAAAACGCGGATTATCAAAAAATTGTCAAAATTTTTGTTAAGAGCGTGATGTTTGTAATTCTTTCATCTTTTTCTTTCCGATTCTGATAGAATTTCTCGTCGTCTTTCGAAATCCGTTTGAAAATTTGACAAAAGTTCGAAAGTGACAAAATGGCGGTGGTTTTTCGGGAAATATTTAAAGTCAATTTACTCAAAAACCCCACCGTTTTATTTTTTCCTAGATTCGTCCTAATGTAAAAAGCCTTCTTTCATAATAGACTACCCTGTGCCCGCGCCTTGGAGAGAAGGGAGTTTTTTTGTCTGAAAAACAAGGATTCACGTTTTTTGCCAAAACGGCATAAGATATGAAAAAAGACACTTTTTTCTATCGCGCGTTATTTCAAAGCATGGACGCCTGTTCCATTTTACATGAATTCTGCCTATAATATTTGAAAAAATAGAAAAGACACCTTTATTTGAAACGTTTTGATTGGCCTATTGTATTTTAAATTCCTCTATGAAGAAGCAGATATATTTGCTATTTAATTATAGTAAAGAAGCAAGCTGCTCATCAAATAAGCACCATAAAATTATAAATAAAAACAAAGTGGAAACGCACTCGATATCGAAATCACAGCTAGTTTGTAATAAGCAGAAAGTATAAAATATATTTTAATTTATTAAATAAAATACAAGACTTAATTTACTCCTCAGAATTTTTTATATTGCATTATTTTTTTTATTTACATAATAAATATGAAACCTCAAGAAAAATTAAGAGTAATACAATATATACTCAAAATGTTGAAAATTTGAGTAAGTGAATAAACATGATAAATCCATTTTTTGACAAAGTCAAGATGATGATTACTTCTGTATGTTTGGAATATCAGTTTTCTTCTCGGTTTCAACTTATATATTCACAAAGTAAAATTCATTTCAAAAAATAATAATTTCTGATTTTCAATGTTTCTCTTATAATACATAATTTTACAAAATTTTATTCTTTAGTATACCATTAAGCCATTTCCCTTTCAGGGTAGGCGTGACACTACCCGATTTGGGTAGTGTTTCTAGGTGGATAGTTTCTTGTAGTAAATAACTACAAGTTGGGCTCACCACACCCATAAATAAATAAATAAATTTAAATAAATTTTAAATTAAAAATATAGTAATCATGTACAAATTATCTTCTAATTTCAAATTTAAACAAGAATTTGCAAAATTTATATCATTAGAACATAAATAATCAGGGAAATATGCCTTACTGAATCAAAAGTGAATAAATCAATATTCCTTGTCTTAATAACTTCAGAAAAGAAACAAATTTAAATGTTTTTTCGCAGTTAATTTATTCTACAACCAGACTGATTCTAATAGACTATTTTATTTTGATCAATGGATTTCAAGCTACAATTATTTATTTAAATTATTTATTTATATTTATATTATATTTCTATTTTAATATTTTATTTCAATTATATATCCTTAAATATTCACAAATTAGCTCAAGTATGGTTTTATCACGTTTTGTTCACTTATCCTCATACAATAAATTATCCACCTATTTGATTTTACTTCTAAGTCCTACAATAGCCATATCGAAATTTAAAGAATAAATTCTTGAATAACTCGAATCATTCAAAAATGATTTATCATGAAACATATTTTATGCAAAATAACTATATTAGTCAAATATTCTACCTCTTTAAAAATTGGTATTATTAAATAAAATCGCATAATTTAATCAAATTTGATAACAAGCAATGTGAAAAAAAGTTTTAAGGAAATACACTTTGCTAGAAACAAAACTTTATCTTTCAATTAACAGGATCATTAATAACATTTCGATTTTTGAAAAAACAATATAATTTTTGTACAATAGCTGTTCTTCCGACCATATAATACCTTAAATAAAACTTTTTTATTTTGAAATATTTATTTAGTGGAACAGTATTATATATTTATCAAATTTAATATACTCGCCCGAACTGTAAATCGGAATTAGCGGAATTTCGCTGATTGATCAGAAGGATTTCACAGATTCATCAGTGTATGAAAATCTACTAATAACCAGTGGAAATATATTCAAATCACAGTCAAATTTCATTGTTTGACCTTTGAAATTAGTTACTGAATTTTCAGTGACCTTTACCACAGTTTTCCAGTAAATTTTGAATATAAAATGTAAAACTTCAGTCAATTTTAATCGGTAACACATGCCTTCTACATTTATTTAGTGAAATTTCATAAAGATTCAATGACGTATCTCAATCAGAGAAAACTAAATCATAAATCAGTGTCAAATTGCACTTAAAATTCAGTTAACTTTTTCTATTGAAAAAATCATGCAGCGAGACTGTAATGTTAGATGATTTTTACTATATTCTCAGTAAATATTCTACTGAAGAATTAGCATTTGATATGCGGCTTGTAAGTTTCTTAAACTGAACGATTGAGCTCTCACTCTTCGAAATAACTATTAAAGGATCACTATGTGACTTCAGTAAAGTTCTCAGTAAAGTTAATCGGTAAAATCTCAGAAGGTGTAACATATTTGCTGATATCTTCAGCAAAAATTTCACTGACAACACAAGAGGAAACATTTTCCGCTGTTTTTTTTTGGGATTCAGCGTACGGAAAACTATGGAAAACGATTTCTTGTTCTTGAACAACATCGGAACGCAATGAAATTTTCACCGAAGTGATATCACTAAAAATCAATGAAATTCCACTGATTCTTGCCAAAATTTCATTGATTTATATATACAAAACCCAAACTAATACACTCGTTAACGCCAAATAAAAAATCATATCGAACTTCATGACTTACCACCAGAAGTAAAAAAAATTATTTTACCCTCCGTGCTAAATAATGACGGTAGTATAAGGGCCGCCTGAAAATTTTGGAAGGCGTGACGCTAATTTTAAAGGACTCCATTAAAGGTACGCGCGTCCCTGGTCATTAAGATAGGAGTAAGTGCTACTAAGTGTCCCTTGGATAAAATACACCAGGTCCAAAGTCAGCGTCTTGGACTTGCATACGCCAACCTCTATATCTATATGTATAGAAACCGTTTTCATCCAACTCCGAGCCAAATAGAGTATATATATATATATGTAGTGAGAGAGACAGAGAGAGACAGTGAGAAAAAGAAAAAGAGAGGAAGAATGGAGAAAACCTTCAGTTATATAGTGCTTGCCAATAATGGCAATATTGCGGATACCGCAGTACCATAGAGTCGGTATTGCCATTTTTATTACTTATAATCGCGGGGTGAGTATTGCTCTTTGATAGTTCGTGGAAGTACGACATAACTCGCAGTACCTACGTTTTCCAGGCGAAACAGAATGCCAACATTGCCAACCTTGCCAACATTCAAGCACTCGATACATTTCCCCATAAGTGAACTGTGCACTGTACATACAACATCATGCACAATGCACATTGAACGCTACCGCTTATTGCAAAGGGGATTCCCCGTATCGATGAACAGTATGGGCAACAAGCAATCACCAGGCTCGTTGCAACGACCGATCCTATTATGAATAATCAAGTACCCAACTGCTGTCTGCCTGCCTGATTACATTCAGATCAATATAATACGATTTCTTAACGCTTATGTAACGTTTCTGTAACATGGATAAGTTATTTGTTATAATAAATTCATGTTTCAGGGTGGCCTCTAAAAACAAAAACAAGTTTCTTGTCATTTTCCTATTAGTAAACATTTTTCCAAGTCATAAAAATTAAATACTCAAAACTTTCAGACCTGGAAAAATGTTTTATTTAAATATCGGCAGTGTAGGAGCCACTACCTGAAGTGAAAATGTTACAAATAAAGTTAACATTGCAACATATAATTTTGTACTTGCACCCACTGTGATTTACATTAACGAGCCCTGGACCAACCAAGAAAAGGATGAGCGTAAAATTAACTTAGTTGGCATATTTGATTTTGAGAGAATGAAAGGAAAATAATTTACGAAACAAGTATATTTAGGTAAAACGAATGGTAGCGTACTCGGAGGCAGATCGAGGAAAGAATGGTGGGAATGTGTAAATGAGACTCTAAAGCGACAAGATATAAAGAGCCATAGAAGCATAAGAGCTTGCATGAAAGGAAGTATGGAGTTTAGAAGAAATGTGTAATGAATAGTGTCATCGGAGTGAGAGAAACCTGAAATGAATGATCTTAGATACTAATGTGGAGAGCTTTACTTAGTGGATGTGATTGGAGTAAAGAGTAGAGATCTAACTACGAGATTATCAGTCAGTTTGCGTATTTTTGTTATTTTTATTATTTTCTTAAACGGAGAACCACCCATCCCGCAGTGGTTAGTGGAAGGACGCACGGTACTGATCGCTAAGACCGGAGATTTCGTCAAGTCCAAAGAACTACAGGCCCATGGCTTGTTTAAACACCAGTTGCAAATGGTGAAAGTAAATTAATTCCTTCAAAAATTATAATCTGTCAATGAACAAAATTTACACAGCCGTTTCAAAAATACATTTTTCAATTAAAAAAACAGCAAGTACGTGGTGAAAAGATTGCAAATAAAACTTGTTTTTAATATTGCTTCTCACAAAAAAATACTATAGAACTTTTGCTTTAAAACCCAGTCAAGTTTTCCCATTATTCAGGTCGTAATGGTATATCCGCGTACTTTGTACTGGTTCCCCTCCTCATCATTTACTACATATTTTTAATTGACTTATGGATGAAAATAATGCCAATCAGGATAAAAAGAAATTAAAAACACTTATGATCTCAAAAAATTCAGTTTCCAGAGTTTTAAGGTAATGGGACCCTACTATTTATTTTGAATTATAAATACATTTTCTTATTTTGCAGTGTATTTCAGTAAGCAAATTAAGATATTAATGTAATTTGTTCTGTTGTAATGCTTATTTAAATTTAATTAAAAAATAGATCCCGAAAGATTTTTGGGATATATGATGCTTTAACTTCGGATTTAAGAAACTTGCATATGAGTACAGTCAATTTTTCATTATCCTTGGACATTTTATGAAATATGTCCATTCATTAAAGTTTTTTATATTCTTTAAAATTGGCTTGTGAAACTGTTTGAAAATGAAAATATGTACTTGAGGCATATTATATTTCAATAAACAGTACCATTAAAGTAAATAATCTGTAGCAAAAACGCCTTTTATGCTAGAGTTTGATTAGGAATTAGCAGCTTACATCCGAATAACTGTTAAACAAAACATAAGATATTTTAAAAACTGCAATCTGCAATAAACATTATAGACGTAAAAACTTTAAATATGTGGAAACGATCCATTAACCTCTGAAGCTTTGAAATAATAATAAATAGCTATATTGAGATAAACATGATTTGTATTTCACATACCTATATAAAATTAATATTTTTCAAATCTTTAATTGTTTTAATTGTTATATTATAAAAAGTCACATGTTCACCCCTCGGGGTTTGCCCCGAAATTCTATAGTGGGGTAAATCTGCGTTTTGTAAAACACCTAATAAATGTGTGGTCTTGTCTAATCAATATTTAACATCTCAATATATGAGAGTGTAATCAAATCGTAAAAATGTTCGAACTCTAGTTTTTAACAGATCATTACGTTTCGGCACTCACAGAGAACGTAAATAAAGACATTTTTTCAGTGCTTTGCCTGTATGTCTGTTTCGTAGTCACACTAACTATTAAAGGATTTGACAAGTCGAATCAGCCTTTGATACACTTTTCTTAATAATATAATTAAAAAGTTTAGAGCACTTTTAAAAGTAAAAAAATTTTTTTCAAGTGTTTTAGAAATAATTGTTCTTAAACGTTCTGCTGCAGATGACAAAAATACTTACATGTTATCTCAGTGACATTTTTAATTCAATAATAATTTAAAAAGTTACAGGTGATTTTGAAAATTTTCATAAAATAGCATAAACAATTTTCTTGACAGATTGAGAAATTTTATCGAAATTTTCAAACTGGCTACACAATATAAAATTCTTTGAGTAGTTCTTCAAAACTCAATCTCTAGAAAAATCCTCAAACATATTTACAATCGGCAAATATTAAATGTTCCACAAGTTTGTCAATTTAAAAAAATGGTAAAAAGTCGAATATGCCAGTAAATCTAAGTTAGAAAACAAGAATGTGCCAGAAAAGCCCAAAAATTCTATTATTCAATTTATTGAATTTATTTAATTTATTGTATTGAATAATGTAATCCCATAATGAAATCAATCATAAAATTTTGGATGTAATAAAGGCTGTATCTAGTTGCCTCGAAAAATTGAGGGAGTTGGAAAAGGGGATGGACTAGTCGTCCCGAATTTTTGGGACGACTATAGCCAAGCTTATGAAGAATATTGGACTAGGCATGCCGAATTTCGGGACACTTCTTTTTTATTAACAAAAACAAATGAAGTAGTGTAATTAATGCAGTATGTTTTAAATATGGTTTAATGTAAAATATATAATTATTATTAACACTATGAAATAAGATACATGCTGTATAAGTATTCAGTGTTTTAAGAGGATAAAGCTATTTTTTTGTTGGTCACTTGTTCTCGGGTGAACCCGATTTAATGTATAGAATTCCTGAAAATAAAACAAGAATTCAACGATCAAATTTGGACAAACACCACAAAATGCTCCTATTGCAATTCCAACGTTTCGGTGCTCACACAGCACCCTTCTCAAGGCAAGAAAAATTAGAGCAGGTAGGAAACAGCGACGAAATAACGACACTATCGCCTCGATACCTGACAACAACCCGATTTTTCATTATAAGCCACGGACTAACAATAAGTCAAGTGCCTGATGAGATGATGATGTTATAAATTAATTTAATACGATGTTTGAAATCTTTTGCGATGATGTTGTAGGTACAAAAACTGTAGTCGACAGTTTTACGTTTATATGTCCTACTGCTCATGTCAATATCATCCGCCATTTAATATTTTATTTGAAAAATATATATGTATATATGAGGAGAGAATTTATTATAAAATACATAATCTATTTATAATAATATGATCATCTAATTATTATATTGCCAAAATGTTATTCTTGAGCTTATGTAGATATAAATTAATTTTATTATAGGATTACATATTATTTAACTCCGTAAATTAAACTCAGTAAATTGAATAATGGCCTTTTTAGGTAATTCTTGCACATTCTTGTTGTCCACCTTAGAGTTACTGGCGCATTCGACTTTTTTTAAACATTTTTTTATGTTATGCCTCTCTGTGAATTTCTTTGAAAACAATTTTTCCTTTAAAAAAATATTATTTAAAAGCGAAAAAAGGTCACAAAGAATCCAAACATTCGGTATATGCTTGTAACATTTACTTACAAGATTGGCAATTTTTTTCTTCAATAATGCTTTTCAGGAAATAATTCTTAAATTTTCTTAAACCAATTCTTAGATCTTTGGTTTGATTTTTCTTTCTTTACACTTATTTTCTTTCTTCATACTTATTTTCTTTCTTCTTCTTCAGTAATGCTATTGTTAAAAAATTTTCTGAAAAAAATCATATAAATTATATTTATGTACATAATTGTAATATTTACGTAGAATCTTATGACGTTTATTTATTTTTCATAATAATAGCACCACTTATAATAACTCCTGTTTAAGCCAATACAACATAACCTCAATTTTAACCTGCTTCAAAATTTATTTCGTCATAACAAGTTATCATTTTGGAAATGGGTTGAAATATAATTGATAAGGAGTTTGTACGAAGTTACGGCTAAACCCTGGCGGACCGAATGAACGGAACGGATACGCTACAGCGTATCCTTAAAGTATCCACATCGTATACTCTCCGTATAATGCAAGAAAAACTCATTAAAAAAGCAAGATGAACATTTAACTTGTTGAAATTCGGATTCTACGTGAAAATTTGCGTTAGAAGGTCACGGAGTAATTGCAATAGTTTTTCTTGCAACGTTAAAAACTTTACAAAAATATAATACCTATCGACAACGTCAGCTGAAGGCGACTTCAAGCGCATCCATAATCGCGTAGGTAGTATGTTGCTACTGAACGATGATGCATTTGAAGTCACCTTCAGCCCACAATAATGACAGGTATAATATTGTTTTAAAGTTTTTAACGTTGAAAGAAAAACTATTTCAATTACTCCGTGACCTTTTAACGGGAAATTGCACGTAGAATCCGAAATTCAAGAAGTACAGTACAGTAAACCCCGGAGATAGTGCCAGTTTTGGGGCCGACGGTGGATCTAACTCCCCGGAGTTAGGTCCACTCCAAATGTGAACAGTCAGGGGCTTATGAATCGTTCCCAGTAGATTTTACTGCGTGGTAAGAAATATTTTAAAAATTGTTTTTTTTTTTTAATACGGAGACATGGGTAAACTAAATATTTAACGGAAATGAGGAACAAAGTTTGCTGTTACACGTTAAAATACATGTGTTTCCTGCTTACGTACTTTAAACGTTTGCAGGCCGTTGAGCATCTCGTTTAAACGGAGAGCTTCCTCTTGAATAATCGGTCCAGATACGCTCTTTTGCGTATAGCGCATAATGCTTGCGATGCAGTTTCATAACCAGACATACGAAAAAGTTATTTAACAGAAAATCACTTACTTTTATAAATATTAGATTAACTGTCCACGAAAACACAGTTTTGACAATTCTCAGGTCAACGCTTGACAGTTTGAGATTACAAAACACCGCAGTGGGACTCCGATGCTTGAAGTCGATCCGACCTCTCTTTCTACCATGTGAGATAGGAAGAGACGTTCCGATTGTGTTCCAATGATAGGTCTTACTTTTCTTTTCGAAACGATCATACTCTCTTTCTCTCTATCCAATGCTTCTTCTTGTTTTCTTTGTCGAATCGCAGAGCCTATTTGATAGCTACGGCAACGCCACCAATTCAGAAGAAATTTGAATTCCAATTGAATATTAGCCAGAAATCTTTCAGTAAATAATTAATTTTAAACCGTATTATAACATTTTTGATTTAAATGAAATGATATTCACTGCTATTTTTCATTAACATTACTCCAATAACTTCGAGATACTACTTCGCCATATATATTCGCGTGTCAGATAGCTCTGTTGTCAATTGCAAAGCCTCCCGCTTCGAGTGAACTGTCGCAACATCATGGCGCAGTTACACAGGTAGGCCGTTATAGTATAACGCCTTTCCACAACGCTCCTGTTTTGTCACGCCCGAGTGAACACCGCACATCCCCCTGCAGCTCCTCTCACCCATATCCCCAGCGCGGCGTCAATTCTCGGAAAAACTAACTCCGGGGGCACTATCTCCGGGGTTTACTGTACTTCCATGGCCATATTTGTAATCATTAATTAGCGTATCAAAATATATCGATACACTTTTAAATAAAAAAGAATGAAAAAATTTTACAATATTAAAAAAGAATGTAGTTTTTTCAAATTTTGACATTCAGAATGAATTTTTCGGGTACTCTTATGGTATTCATAATTATTATTAGCGAATGAAAATACATCACTAAACGATGCTTTATGCAAATCGTTCAATAATTGCCCGAAACATGGAATACAGGTAGAAAAAATCTGCCCGCTTCGCGGGCACATTCTCATGGCGCGCTTCGCGCGCGGCTCGCTTCGCTCGCAAGTTTGAGCGCGCCTAGGGCGCACGACTGTTGGATCTCGCGCTTCGCGCTCGATCATATATTTATCTCGCGCTTCGCGCTCGATTATGTGTTCACCTCGCGCTACGCGCTCGGGCGTATTTGCATCGCGCTTTACGCTAGGCTCCTCTAGATTTTTGAATTTCGTGTTCGACTTCGATGAAAAGAAAAAGTTTGTTTGCAAATATTATAAAATTATCAAAACCTCTACATATTAAGTGATTGTTAAATTTATTTTTATTTTAGACTGAAAAGGAACTTTATTTACTCAAGGTTCTATCGACCTTAAGGAACACATTCTCATCCAGACACTCGCGCTTCGCGCTCGATATTTGATTTGAAAATCATTTGAACCGTATGATAGAAACAAAAAAGTTTGAGCGCACTTACGGCGTGCGATTTGGTAAATACACTGAGCGCGCACTTTGTGCTTCGTGTTATATGTTCTTCATATACAAATTACTAAATTTGTATTTGATTTCAAATGAAAAGTAATGATATAATTCAGGCGACAAATTTTATTAGTTAACATTTTATTTTAGCTTGTGCCGTTTATCAAAAAAGTTAATTTTTTCATTTTGAATATATTCTTACCACAAAAATTGATTACGGGTGTGTAAGTCTTTTTTGAATGCACAATTTGTGTTCATTTATATGTTTTCGTACCTTGCATTGTTTTTTCAAAAATTTGATTTTTTTTACTGTCAATGTTACTTTCACGAATAAAACAAAAACCACGCATCCTATCGAAACATGAGTCACAATAAATTTGTACCTCTTCCTTGGATGAACAAATTTTGTTTCGGTCATTTTTTCGTAGCTGGTAATATTCGTCTGAAAATTTGATTTTTCTATTTTCAATGCTGTTTTTTACGAATAAAACAAAAACTACGCGTCATATCAAAAAGTGAATGATAAGAAATTTGTAGATCTTTTTTAGGTGCACAATTTTGGTGAGATCATCTTTTCTGGTATCTTGCATAGTTTGACAGCAAAATGGCTTTTTTGATTTTTCATTAATTTTTGGTGCGATGAAAATTTGAATTTTTTATTTTTCAAAAAATTCAAAAAGTTGTTAAGAGAATATTATAGGGTGTTCAGGAATCAACGTTTTTCTCCTCTTGACTTTTTTTCATATCGTGCGTTTTTCGGCTTAAAATGTTCATTTTCGTTTGTTTTTTGGAATTTTGAAAATGCTATAACTCCAGTAATTTTTTTTTTATCACGAAAAGTCATTAGAATATTTTGTTCGTCATTTTGCGTACTACTAATAACCGTACATAGAATTTTCAAATCTTCAAAAAAAGTGGTCTCAAAAATTTTCAAAATGTGCTCACTTTTTGGATTTTCATCCAAAATAGCTGGTTAACGAACTCGTTCTCTATTTTTCGGCCATAAAAAAGTGTGCCAAAGCTCAATCAAATCTGATCATTTTTTCGAAAGTTATCGTGGCTACAGGCAGACAGACAGACAGACAGACAGACTACAGACAGACACCTTCGTAAAAATCGTTTTTTCTAGCTCAGGGGGTCTCAAAACGTGGAGATTTGATGAAAACCGACTATGTCAAATTTTACATAAAACCAATACCTTCTCATTAGAATGAGAATGTAAAAATTGAGGTTCCATGTAACATTTTCGTTGTATTTGACTATGATTCGCAGATGCCAATCTTCAGATGCCTATATGTCACTCCAACTGTCACCTACCGAATTAAAAAAAAGCATGCAGATACGTTAATCTACACTGTTAATAATAGTATTAAATTTAAAATACCAATGTATATTAAAATTAATATCTCAAGCATATGAAATCGCTATTATATACATTCATGATAATCGCTCAGATCATTCCATTTTACACAAAATCAAAATAATATTAGTAGTAATTTTCAATTCTTAATAATGAAACATGATACCTTCTTACAGTTAATCAAAAATGAAATTGGAATTTAAGTCGTAAAGTTCAATTACGTAAATAAATGACAGACCTAACCTACAATCAACTACACTCACAATAAATTTCTACCATTCAGGGCAAATTTTGGAAAGAGTTCAACATGTACGCTGCACTTTAATCATAAAAAGCAATTCAATCGACGAATTCTAGATTATTACTTCAATTGCGAATATTTGATAAGATTTGAAGAAATAAAAGTACTTTGAGTTTTCAAGCATGCTGCTATACAGATCTGTATATTATATTTAAATTTTAATGTATATCAAATTTCAACCTACGTGTATGCAAATTACTTTATATACATTTGTATTAAATTTAATACAGATTTTTATAACAGTGTAATCTAAGTTATGCTGAAATATAGAAAAAAATTACTGAAAAAAAGTTTATAAGTCTCTTTTGCTGCGCGTCTTCGGCTAAAACAGTCTTCAGTTCCGCTTTGGTTAATTCGGGGTTTGAATCAGAGATTTAGATTTAAGTTACAATATTTATTATATTTGTAGAAAAGATTAATGGCATGAATAGTCAAGAACAATTAATCTGCGTAATAACAGAGCCATTTAAAATTATTATCAGTTCTTAGACAATTAGTTTAAAGGAAATAAATAATGCAATACGAGATATAGCGTATTTAGTTCATAGATTGTTTACCGGTCAATAACTATTTATATAAGGATATTTCACAACCATTCATCCGCAAATGGTTTTGCCGAGATCCGTGGCGCGAGTAGAAAAAAGCAAATAGGCTTGCAATTTTGCTGCATCACTTTGTACTGATCGTTTATCCGACTAGTCAACCGAGGCGGTCAGGTATTTAAGTTGACCATTGTTTTAAACGTATGCTCGTTGTACGACGCAAATTAGCCTGCTTTCCCTTGCCGCTTGTCACTGTCTCACTGCTCATAAAATAAAATATAAAAAAACAGCTGATATCCATATATATTTTACAACTTACAGATTTAAGTTACCTCTATATTGCGAGCGAATGAACTTACATTTCTATTGGTTTAACTATACAATTTTTTTTATATAGAAAAACATACCAAAAAAGCAACAGTGGTTCAAAATCAGGGTGTCTAGCGATTCGTAGGAACGAAATTCAAGGTTTTTTACAAGGTTACTGGTCAAGAAATCAAGTTTTTTCAAGTCATCTTTTTTATAAATCAAATAATGAAATAACCGTTTTATGCATATAAGATAATTGCCATTGCATTTTTGTATCGTCCAAAAACTTTTAGTCAAATTTCTTATAGAACTTATAAATAATATGCAACAACGAACGTACTATCATAAATTGTGATGAAATTAGTCATTTAATTTAGCAGCAATCAAAAAGCTATTTCGAAGAAGGAATAATATATGAAGTAGATTTTAAAAGTAACCATAAAGAATTGGATATAATTTTTCATTTAACGAGTGTTTTTCTCCGTCTTTTTAGAGTTTAAAAATCCATTCTATGGACCTAGCGCACTTTAATCCTGAAACTGAATTAACATAGACATTTTTAACTAATAATTTTTATGAATTGTAAGTTATGTATCACAAAAATATATACGATGAAATTCTTAACCACATTTTTAATAAGGAAATACTGTTTACTGAAAAATTTCAAAAAGTTGACTTGGCGTACTCTCATTTCCAAGCGACGAGGTGATATTTAAAAATTGTATGAAATTAACAAGTTATTAACAATAATAAATTATGTTTATTGCAACCTATAATATAATTAGCACTTTCGCACAAAAAGTGCCCTTCGTTTAGTTTAGTTTAAAAGCGAGCGGGAAGCCCCGATGGTGCTCCACTGGCGCTCAAGCTGCAAAGCCAGTTGTGCCACGCCCTGAACTATTCGCTCTCAGTAGTTGACCTCAGACCTCTTGGTAAAGCCTAGTATGTCAATCATTGATCGCGTTATAATTTCCTCAGTTCCCATAAAATGGGCCCTAAGGGTTTGCTGCCCGAGCCTAGTTAATACCGAAGACTGGTATAAGACATTCAGAGATGTTTCATCATCCCTGTCGTATTTCCTGCACTCTGTCGTGAAGTTATACCCCATTTTGTGTATATGATAGTTAAGGTGGTTTTGCCTTATAAGCATCTGAACCACTGTCCTTATGTCTTTCTTGGGTAAACCCAGGATTACCCTGGCTCTCTCCATCCTGTACGTATAGCCCAAGATGGCTTTCATCCATCGGCAACCTCGGATTTGTTCCCAGTTTTTCCAGTGTTTTGATCGGATCCAGCATTTGATGGCCATTCCAATGCAGCAAGACGGTAGTCTCAGTGCTAATTCCGGTCCTATGTATTTACTTGCTGCGCCGCATTTTTCCAACTGTCCGCCTTTTCGTTGCCCTCGATCCCATTTCTCATTCCCAAACCAGTTCTGAAGTTATGTCTGGTTTCCCTACTGAAGTATTGTTATATTATTTGGCCGTCCGAGCATATCGTAATCTCCTTGTCAGCATCGTTTGCTTCTAATAATGTTTCAGCACAGAGAAGGACGGCCCGGACCTCCGCGTAGCATGTTACCCAAGCGGGATCTCTATCCCCCTCCCTCTCGTGCTGCTATAGATTCCTGCTCTTGACCCTCGCTCTCCTCTGAAGCCATCTGTATACCAGATTTCCCCATGGAGGAGCGGGTTCCCATTTGCTTTTCACATATCCCTGCTTGAGATGCAAACGCGGAAAGTGTTGCTGAAGTTAAAGCGTTTTGTGATTATATCTTGCCACATCGCTAGAATCGGCAGTGTGCTGATGTCACTTGGGAGCCTAGTATGTCTTGTCCTCCGAGTCCATTTATTTACTCTTGCCACGCAGCCCATCACATAAACCGCCCTTGCAGTCATTGCAACATGTAGGGATTCTTCTCAGACCATGAATCATATCGCTGCTGTTGGCGTAGTTCTCATTTCTTCCGTGAAACCCCTAAACGCTAGCGTTTGCAATCGCCGCAGCCTGTCCTGCATCGTTTTAAGTTCCACCCGTGGCCACCAGATAACGGCCGCATATAGGAGCCTTGGCTTAAGGACAGCAGAGTAGACTCATGCAAGCATTTTAGGCCCTAGACCCCACGTCAACCCAAAGGCCCTCCTGCATATCCAAAACGTCATGACAAACTTCCTGCATTCTCCAGATGCGTCGCCCAGTTCAGTTTGCTATCTAGGATAACTCCCAGATAGTTAACCGAATCTGAAAACGTCAGCCTCCCGCCACAAAATACAGAAGCAGCAACTTTCAGCACTTTGTAATTTCTCGTGAAAATGACCAGGCTGGTCATTTCCGGATTTACCGAGAGTCCTGAGCTATTGCACTCGAGCTCTATCTCTATGATGTGCAGCGTACCTTGTGAGAACCCATCAGCGTTTCCAGATGAGCCCCCTTGACTAGGATTACAGTCACCCGCGTAGCCCGGGGTATATTACCCCTCATCATTTAGCCTACGAAGGAGGCCGTCCACTACAATGCACCACAGGAGGGGTGACAGGACACCCCCTGTGGGCACCCCCATGTCGCTATTTCCCTGATTAGGCCTTCGCCCCATCTGGTTTCGAGTCTCCTCCGGCGTAGCATGCTCCATATCCAGATTACTAGCTGGTCTGGCACGTCCCACCTCGAAGCCACTCGACAGATGACTTCTGAAGGAGAATTGCTGCAGGCACCTTCTGTATCCAAGAAGGTTCCCACAGCATACACCTCCTGTTCCAGCTGCTGCTCCAATTTTGCCATGACACCATGGAGGCTAAAAGCACCTCATCCCTGATATATCTCACGACCAGCTTCTCCACCCAGCTAAAAATAACTGTACACCGGTTCCTGCCGCGGATCCCTGGAGGGAACTTGCGTACGTTCCTGTAGAGGAAACTGGGTATTCAAATACCTGTACAGGCAGCATCGTGGATGTGCTGCAAGAAATTCCATAGGGAGGATCCTGTGCAAGTGGGACACATTTGCAAAAAGTATCTATGAAGGATCTTGTACAGGAACCTCTACAGGATCCTGCTGTGTAGTTTTTCGAAAGCATGCTGATACTGAGGAACCTTCAAAGATTCACACACACACACACACACACACACACACACACACACACACACACACACACACACACACACAC
>CAKNYM010053138.1:201657-215327 GCA_932195095.1 Andricus curvator | reverse complement strand
AGTTCGCCACCCGGGGGCATGTGTTCCGAGGAATTCCAACGGGCACAAAGAGTGTCCACTAATTACTGCTGAAGAAGTTTACTTCTACGCGCCAACATCTGGCTCGTACATTTACTACTTTTTTAAACGAAGAACAACCCATCCCGCAGTCGTTAGTAGAAGGACGCACGGTACTAATCCCTAAGACTGGACATTTGTCAAGTCCAAAGAAGTACAGGTCCATAACTTGTTTAGACACCAATTGCAAGCTGTTGTAATGTCAAGAATGGAATTTATTAAAAGTTTAGTTAAAAGTAAAATTGTATTCAAAAGTGCTATAGCTATCCCGGTTGGCTAAGCTCTGACTGCCTTCAGTGCTTGTCGACCACCTGACAATTCGCTATGTCTCTTATATTTCTCTTACTTTTGGCAAAATTTGTATATCCTTCACAATCGGTCGTAATACCAGCTCCTTATCAGTAAGAGAAGGACCTCGTCATTCATGAGACACACACACACTCACACACAAACCTACATACACTCGCACACTCAATTCCTTTACACTATTCACTGGCATCCTCAAAGAGAGGATATTAACAGCTATCGAGCCGGTATGAAGTGCAATAGTTAAACAACGTGGATACAAGAGAGGGCTGGCAAGTTGCAGGGAGAACCTGTTAATAGACAGGTGTATTATTTGTATTATACTCGATCAGGTATCGACGCAATCTGTCCATAGCTTGGATTGACTACCGTAAGGCATTCGATAACACGTACTATGAGCTGCTTATCCCTTAGCAGGTTGTACTAAGGCTACAAAGTCCATCTTGTAGTTCTCATAATCGGCTGCCTTGAAGGTATGAAAGCTTCATTTCTTAGTCAACTCAGCAAGATTCCGGTTTGCCAGCGTCAGGCTTAGTCCATCACGAGCCGGATGCAAAAGGCTGTTCTTCTGGGGTCACTTCATATGGTCCGCCAACACTGCTCCTCATAACATTCTACAAAGATTGGTAGTTCTAAAAAAGTATCCAGAGGTGAAACATTCATCTCCAACTGTCCCGTCTGTCGCGTAAGGTTATCCGCGGCTAGAGACCGGACTCCAAGGAATAGTGTTGTACGAAGTCTCTTGAGTAAATTTCTTGCTCTTGCTTACCTTCCAGGACAGAAGGAGCAGGAGTGGATGACGTACAAGTTCCAGTTGCGTCGGGATTGGTTGCTTCAAGAAACCATGACCGTAGCTTCCGGAGCCTACAACTTCTCATATAATAATAGTAAACGGTAGCTCTAAGAAAGCACCCAGAGGCGACAGTTCTCATCTCCAACGAACGCAACCGTTGTGTAAGGATAACAGTGGTAAAAGACGAACTGCGAACTACACCATGCTCCTAATTTTGTACCCACAACATCATCGCAAAAGATGTCAGACATCGTATTAAACTAACTCAAAACATCTTCATCTCATCAGTCACTTGACTGAGTCCGTGGCTATGATTAAAAACCGGGTTCAACTGAGGACAGGTTTGAAAAAAATATATAATAATAAATAAATAAGAGAAATAAGACAAATAAGAAATTGATGGTACACTGATAGAAATGAATAGGTGGTACTAAAATATGTATGACTAGATTACCTCTATTTTATTGCTGGTATACTTAGATATAGCCATACAGGATGTTTGTTTTGACCATCCGATTCTTGCTGCGTATGAAGGCTGACGCGCAAGCACGAGCGAGATACGCTTGCTTAGACAAATGTTTAATAGAATTACAATTTTCATATAATAGCAATACGGATATTGCAGCTTTGTATCACAAATATAAATAAGTTGTATTTACCATATTTAAGTAAGTGCATTTCGTACCCTCTATGAGTGAAGTACACGTATTATACTATAAATGTACTCGTAATTGTTTAACCTACGAACGTATGGTCAAATCAACGTTACTATTTCTAGCTATAAGAAAGCATCCAGAGGCGACTGTTGTCATCTCCAACGCTCGCGGCTGCTGTCTAAAGATAATAGCGGTAAAACACGAACTACAAACTACACCTTGCTTCTAATCTTGTACCTAAGACATCGTTGCAAAAGATTTCAAGATCGTATTAAATTAATTTATAACATCATTATCTCATTAGGCACTTGACTTATTTTAATTCCGTGGCTTATAATGAAAAACCGGGTTCACCCGAGACAAGTTACCGAAAAAAAAACTTTATCCTCTTAAAACAATGAAGACTTATATAGCATGTAGCTTATTTCATATTGGTAATAATATATATTTTACATTGAATCATATTTAAAATGTACTGTTAATAATTACACTACTTCATTTGTTTTTGTTAATAAAAACGAAGTGCCTCGTAGTCCCGAAATTCGTGATGACTAGTCCAATATTTTTTATAAACTTGGTTAGTCGTCCCGAAAATTCGGGACAACTATTTCATCCCCTTTTCTAACTCCCCTAGTTTTTTGAGACGACTAGACACAGCCTAATAAAAATGGTCTCGAAAATGGTTTTCCTAAATCTAGAATGTCTTCACCCGAAATTTGGGTTGAAAATATCATTTTTGTAATACCCCACGATGTACTTTAAGACCGAAAAGAAAAAATCCCTAGGGGGATTTTTGAATGAAGTTGATTTGTTATTTTTCTTTGGAGGTTATCATGTATATTTTCATGAAAATAAATTCAAAGTGCTTGAAGTCTGTGATTTGGCATCCAAAAAAAGGCTTAAGTTGAATACCTTTGGACACCTAGAACAAATTAATAAGTTTATTAACATTATTTGAAACAGGTGTATAAAGTCAGTTTTATTCAGTTTTTTTTTAATTTCTACTTTTCAAAGCATTCTCTGTCTAAAGTAGCTTGAATAAAAATTTAAGCTTGTTAAATTTCCCGTGGCACTCAAAAATTCTAAATTGTTCTATCTTATATAGTTTAGGAGATGCAGGCTTCAAAAAGGTTTTAAGTGTCATATTTGTTGACAAATTTTTTGAATTTTAGTTTTTGTAAATTATCTCGTTTTCTGTGCATCGTAGATGAAAGTTGTAATTGTATAAGTTAAAGTACAGTCAATTCCCAGCAAATCTAAAAAAAGTTCTATCTCTTATATTCGAAGTTACAGAGTCCTGAAGGATACCTGTTTGTGAAGAAAATCATACGAATACATTAACGAATACATTTTCATCACGTACCTCGTGCTTCGCACTCGATTTTGTTCAAAATGCGAAATTTTCTACATTATATGTTCAACATTATTATATCAAATGTATATTACATTAATTTCTGTACGTCGGCCTGTGATTGCTTATCAGATATTGCAAAATAGAGTACGAATTGTGTTTATCATGATTACTTTAATATTTGTTCCTGATTTTGCATTTAATTTTATCTTCTGCTACCGCGAAAATTTTATATCATTTCAACAAATCTATATTATTACAATTCATAATATGCATTGATATTAAAAACAGACGTATTTTCCTTGTCTTGTTTTTATAATTGAAAAAAAGTGCGCATCCTATAAAAAAAAAACAATTTTGTTATTATGCATTTTATTGCAACTTGTGTCGTTTTTCCATAAATTTAATTTGTTCATGTTCAATGTTTTTTTTACGATTTGAACCAAAAATATGTATCCTAGCGTAAAGTGGTTCTAAAAAAATTTGTAAATGTAATTGAGGCGAAAAATGTTGTTAGATAAAATGTTATTGTAGCGTGTATCGTTTCTCCAAAAAGTTAATTTTTTTATTTTAAATGTATTTTTATAAGGAAAGTTTAAAACAAATTTTTAGATCTTCCATGGTTGAACAACTTTTTTCTATTCGTCTTTTTTTCGTACCTTGCATCGCTTTTCCACAATTTTTTTTATTGTTAATGTTATTTTTCACGATTGAGACACAAATTACGCATCTTATCAAAAAATGATTAATAAAAAATGTGTAGCTCTTTTCTGAGTGAACAACTTTTGTCTATTGATTTTTTTCTTGGTTTGTGTCGTTTGCCCAAAAATTTAATTTATTTTATTCTTAAATCAGTTTTTTACAAATGAAACAAAAACTAATACGCGTCCCATCAAAAAGTGATTGATAACAAATTTTGTAGATCTTTTTTGAGTGCACAATTTTGTTCAATTTAGCTTTTTTCGTTTCTTGTATATTTTGACCGAAAAATGGAATTTTTGATTTTTCATTACTTTTTTTGTGCGACAAAAATTTGAATTTTCGATTTTTCGGGGAAATAAAAAAAAGTCTCATAACGATATTGTAGGCTGTTCAAAAAGAAACATTTTTCTTCTTCTGACTTTTTTACATATCGTGCGTTGTTTGGCTTAAAATGGTCATTTTCGTTTGTTTTTTGGAATTTTGTAAATGCTATAATTCCAGTACTTTTTGTTTTATCAAAAAAAATCATTGGGATAAATTGTTTGCCTTTTCGAGTAATAAAAACATTCGTACAGAGAATTTTCAAATTTGGAAAAAGTGGTATCAAAAATTTTTGACTATATTTTTGAATGACTATGCACCTAATATTCAATATACAGTTCTGAAAGTAAGTTAAAGGTGGTGTTCACACAAATAAAAAAGTTAAGGATTTTATAAGGATTACTGTTATAATTCACATAATTTCCGGTTAAGAATTGCGGTTCCAAGGGGTAAGGGAATCCATAATTCCAGTATAAATAGTCTTAATTTCAGGTCTTTACTACCTGAATTTCAGACTTTTTGTTTGCTTACTTTAATGATACATACACATTATTAATTTCATATCAAATTTCAATAAGTCCATTTTTCCACTTAAATTAAGAATTTGTTTTTTCAGTGTGTTATTTCCAAAAAAACTATACTTAATCACCTCCCACCAAAATAAAAGATTAAGTTTGTTTAAAAACAGCTGTCACGATTTTTTTCAGTTTGGTCTCAAAATGATCGTGAGGTATCACAGTAATGAGAACAGAAAAAACCGGGAGGTGCATGATCTTTTGGCTTGAGCTGAAAGATCAATTGTATATATACCGAAGCGCGGTTTTCGCGAAAGCCGTTGAGTTTTCATCGGTTTCTATCGAGGGTTAATTAAATTTTCTCCTCCCTAATTGGATGGACGGCCGATAGATAGATCGTGGTAGCCGTTAGGTGTGCACTCTGCACGATGTGGGGGATTTTGTCTGTCAACGGAAGATGGAGTGAAACCCTGGTGAATAGAGACATCCGTTGAGTTCAGGGATTACCCTTGCACGGAACGACTTATCTCGTATCGACAATTTCGATGCTACCCGGTAACAAGCAGAAATCAATTGTAACCACATTTCTACTTATAGACACACTATTCACTATTAAATTACAAGTTTTTAAATAATTCCAAATTAAAGTAGGTAAATACTTACAAAAATCAGAATCACGAAAACTTACCCTATTGCATTTCTTTGAATCCAGGTTAAATAACAATGTATTCTTTTGTATACCAATCTATTAAAAACTGCAAATGTAATAATTTTCAAGTTGACTACTTCATACTTCACCCTTCAACAGGCCATTTGACATGAGATTTTCAATATCAATTACTTATTACCTCTTGAACATTTTTTGAAGTCGTATGCATATGGACTTTATAAAAGAAATAACAATTCTTAATGTTAGCAATTGCTTTTATTTCTGAGGTGATACCTAACATTTGAGAATTTTTGTGAAATGTGACCTTTCCCCTCAGAGTAAAAATGAAAACTTGAAATTGTTAGGCATCAAAATATAAATAAAATTTATCTGGATTCAACCAAAAATTTTCCTTATTTTAAGTAAAATTTGTCTGTATTTGAGACTTAATTCTGAAATTCAGATATGTAAAGAAGGTCATAAATTCAGACCAATTTTTTTTTAATCCAGACAAGTTTTTGGAATTGAATACAAACCAATTTTAAACTGTAAGGGAGCGTCAAAATATTACGTAATGCTATTTTAAGCGATTTTTGACTCGTCCCTACTTCTTGGGACACTTTGTGACATGTCATGTGACACTGAAGCTGAACCCCCTCCTATTTTGAAATACGAAATATAAATGTGATTTTATGTAATCGTCAATCGAAGAATGAATGATGAATTCAAATTATTTGATACTAGTATAAGAATATTTTTACTTAAATTCTGTGAAGGCGGCAGCCTTACAAACTAATAAATTCTCTTGTGTCAATAATATTAGTCTTTTATGTATCGACACGGATCCAAAATTTGTTTTTAACAGAGAAGCGTCACATCGAACACATTCAAAAAGTTCAATTCATACAAGAAAAATTGCATAGAAAAACCTAAAAAAATGTTTTCAAACAACATTGTAATGGGCTCATTAGATCAGAGTGTCGGTTTCTTATGGTCAACTCTCAGACGTAATTCTTAATAATTCGAAAGAGTGGGTTTTGCGTGAAAAAAATTTAATAGTTAGATGCGAATGACAAGAAATTGGCATACAATGAAAAAATATTTTTGAAATACGATAGCGAAATGCCAAATAATGATTTGGCAATGCAAATGCAATAAATAATTGTTGATTTGAATGAATTCCGAAAAAGATATTTTATTAGAATACACTGAAAAAACGAATTGACTGACTTTAATTTAATGATTTAATATAATTCTACTTGATGTATGATCATAATATAAGCTCGGGAGTGTTGTAGTAACAGCACGTTCGATATAATACACTTAAAACTTAGCGCTAATCAGAAACCAATTACGAGAGGCGGGTCGGAATGAGTTTAATCGCATTAAATATTAAAATGTCGTCACTATGTCCCTATGGGCCATAGCACAATATATTTGACTCTCTTCTGTATGCGAGCGATTTACTCGTTGTTTTCAGGCATGTGTGTGCTACTGTATTTGTATGTACTCTTATTCCGTACACATCACTACATGAACGACTTTACACCCTTGGGAGTATTCGCTCTGGATGTCCATTTTACTTCATAAGTCAATCACTATACATATACGCATTTACATATAATATAATCCTCTGAAGAATGAGAATTTATGCTACGATTTAAAAAATCTTTAATTCATAAATCAGAATATTGAATTTTTGTCTTTACAAAAAATGAGTTGTTAATTTTCTATTCAACCATTATAAGATTTTGCTTCCCTAGTATACAGAGGTATGTAATTATTTGATTAAGAGTAAAACTGAAAACACTCTGCAAATAATTTAAAAAAATGAACATCAGTAATTTAATTTAAAATTATCGTCTGGATATTTAACCATGGAACGAAGATTTAAATATTACAGGGTAAACTTTTCGATTAAACACAATTTGAAAATCCATTTTATTGAACATATTTTTAAATATAAATTTGAAAAATGTTTTAAACAATAATCAATAATTAAACATTTCGAATTGAAAGCTTTTGAAATCAAACAATTTTAGATTAGGTAAGATTTTGAAAAAAGTACAATATTTCAAATGGGAATAAAAGGAAATGAACCTGTATAATTTCTAAATAAAAACGTTTAAAATGGAATAATTTGAAATTTCAAGTTTTTGAAATTGAAACATTCTATACCAGAAGCTCTCAAAATTGATACATTTCATACTACAATTTTGGAAATTCGACAAATTCATTAGAAAGGAGTTTCAATTGTATCATCTTTAATTCAAAATCGTTCAAAAATGCATAATTTTATATTTAACTGAAGAATCACGAAATTGAATGATTTCAGATTAAAATTTAGAAAATAGGACAATTTCAAAACGTAAAAACTAAAAGGAATTAAAATTGCATTATTTTTAATTGAAAGCGTTCAAAATTGAATAATTTAAAGTTGAAAACTTTTGAATTTTAATAACTTTTAATTGTAGGCGATTAAAATTTAACAATTTGAAATTTAATGTTTTAATGTCAAAGTTTCTATAATTCTATCATTTCTAATTGTTCTTACATAACAAATTATAATTTAACATTAAAATTCATTACAAAATTTTGTCTGCATTTTTCTGGAATTATTCTTCAAAAAAGTTCAAAATGAATCAATTTTAAATAGGAAACATAAAAAATGAAAAAATTTCTACTAGCAAGCATTGAAAATTAAACCAATCCGAACTTCATTTAATACTGAAAAAATGTTAATTACCAAGAATTCTGATATTAAAACTTTTGCATACTCAAACCCTTTAAAATTGCAATTATTTTAAGTAAATTTACATCGTTTAAAAATGAAAATTTTTCAAATTGTTAATTATACTTTAAAAAATTCAACTATTTTAATTTTAATTGCAAAACTAAAACTGAAAGGAAAAAATTGAAAATTTTTTTATTTTATACAAGACAATTTCTAACTTGTTTATGGGAAATCGCTTAATTTTTAATCATTCATATAGAGTTATCAATTATTCTTGAAATTATTTAGTCAAATATTTTTAGATTTGTAATGATTCATTTTTTTTAAATCTTCAGCTAAAAATCAAACAATTTTAAGATGTTACATAAATTTTTTTTTTTATATAATACAAATTATACAATTCAAATGTCTGGAATTGCACAATTTGTAGCCTCTTAGTTTCAAATGGATTTTTTAAAATTTAAGTTGGAAATGTTCGATATTTTGCAACATTTTCAAACAAAAAAATTAAATTTTTAAGGTGTGGTCCGAAAATCTTCTAATTTTAAGGCTTGAATTTGAAAAATTATTTTGTTAATTTTTGTATTGTATTAAATTTGTTTTGGAGACATTCTATTCAAAATTGTTCAATTAAAAATCCTTTATATTGGAAATTGTGCAACTATCAAGTATAGTAATGAAGATATTTCACTACTTCGAAGATTTTAAAAAGCCAGACAATTTCGTACGCAAATATTAAAACCAAACAGTTTAGAATATTTAAATCTGAAACTATTTAATTTCAAACTGACTAAAATTGAAGTCAAATAATTTAGAATATTTAAGTCTAAAATTGTTAAATTTAAAACTAATTATCAAGACTTTCAATATGAAATTTGAACAGTGTTAAATGTGAAATTATTTTACCATTTTTAATATTTGAATACGAAATTAGAACATTGTAAAATCTTTATCTGAAATTGGAAGCCTAAAAAATTAAGAAAATTTAAAGCAAATATTTTCGAATTTAAGCTTTTGAAGCAAAAAAAAACTTTAGTTTCAAGGCTTCAAAAATTAAACTATTTTACAATTGTGCATTCAAAACTATAATTTTAAAATAAAATTATAGAAATTTTAATGATGAAAAACATATTAATGAGTAACATATCATGTAGTATCAAGTTATATTTAAAGCGGTTTGGAAAGATTGTTTTAGTAAAGCATGTGATTTTCGAAAAAAAATCACTTTCATTTTTACCATTCCAAATTGAAGAATTTTAAATGTTGTGCACTTTTAAAATTTAATTATTCTAAAAACTTAAAAAAATATTCGTTTTCTAATTGAAAAATTTCAAAATTTATGAATTTTTTTCAAACTTGAAGCATTAAAAATCAAACAATTCCAAACATTGTTTTGAAATTGAAGCATTCTTAGATTAGGATCTTGAAACTTAAATGAATAAAAGTCTGTCACATTGACATGACAAAAAAAAGTCGCAGGACAAAAAATATTGGAAACGCAAGCAGAAACATAGGAGAAACATAGGAGGATCTTGAATTAGTTTTCTTAGAATTCTAATCATTCTTTAGAAGACAAGGAAAAATCCGCCTCTGCACGTGTTATTTGATTACGTTGTCAACTGATTAAGTATTTGTAACCATTTTTCTCAATGTAGAAAGAATTGAAAATCAAAGAGAGCAATGTTTTATTTATTATAGAGAGAAAAGTATGGAGTATTCACACAATCTAAATGAAGAAATTTCATTCAAAAATCAATTTCTAACTAATTGAATTTGACAATATAATTCATTAGTAAACCTATTAAATCTATTATGATAAGACACAACAGAGCTATTTCAGTACCACAACGCCAAATCGATTCTTTGATTGAGTTTATCAAACTTTTAAGTATACTTCTTTCTCAAGATTCTTTACTCTTTTTGTTTAATAATTTGAAAGAAATTGTTTCTAAGTAGGTTTATCTCATAAAACACTGTTTCGTGACTATTTATTAGATTTGTTAAAGACATAGAGAGAAAAACGCGTCCCAAGGTACGTATACATATTATACTAGGTACATAACAAAAGCTTCCCCCATAATCAATCCCACTCTATAGATAGTATATATGTAGAAGGAAGGTGGGATTTTTCCCTCGGGATGGCAGCAGAGCTCGACTGCTTACTGCTTACTGGTATTCTGGTAAGTGATTAAAGCATACGTATATAAGACCAGTTGAAGCAATTGAACATAAACACGTGCGCATGCAATCGTTACTTGCCACACGAGGCGTATGGTTACAGGGGTAGCGGTAGGTACATTGTAACAGCTTTAGGATGATTTCACAGACACACAACAAAATAAAAGTGTCATGTGCAGTGAATTAGACCACCATACCTATGCGTTTTTGGGGTCGGTGAATCCGAATATGGTGTCAGATTTGCTCCATCGCGTCAGGCTTTTGAGAAAAATAGCGTTTTTTGCCATTTTTTGAAAACAACATAGGGTGCGAATTTGACGTTCTAGAAACTTCTAGTCCGACTCAAATTAAAGATTGAACCTTGTATTTGAAGCGATTATATTTAAAAAAAATTTCCTGTCGCCTATCTTGAGAAGTGACAGGTTTTTGCTGCGCGCGCGCTCGCTCACCACGCCGCCCAGGTGGTAAAAAGTGGTGAGCTCTAGAACTTCAAATTCGCACTCTATGTTGTTTTTAAGAAGTGGCCAAAAAGCTATTTTTCTCAAAAGCCTGAATCGGTGGAGCAAATCTGACTCCCTATTCGGATTCACCGACCCCAAAAACATATAGGTATGGTGGTCTAGTTCACCGCAACATGACACTTTTATTTTTTTGTGTGCCTGTGATTTTCATAAATCTTGTGTTCTTACGAATAATACAGCTTGTCATTTCTGTCTATATCACATGGTAGTCAAGGGGACGGTGTAATTATGAAGGAAAAAGCAAGACAGCATCTCAAAGATCATGATTTTGTATCTCCCAGGTAGTTGTGGGCTAGAATGAAGGTAGGAATCAGAAGATTATTTATCATAGCGTGCTACGGCCCAGTTGATAGTGATTCTGGGACACTTTAAATGATACAATAAATACTTGCGATCAAGGTGAAAGAATAATTCTGCTAGGAGATATGAACGGATGGGTCGGCGTCCAACGTCAGGATACAGATACAGAAAGGGTGCTAGGTAAATTTGGGGATCCAACAAGAAAAAATTATAACGGGGAAAAATTAGTTAGCTTATGCTTATACAGGGCGTATTTATTACAAATGCTTGGTTTCGACATAAAATGATTCACATATGTACACCTTGTGTAAAGGAAATAACCGCATTATAGAAGAGAGGAAAATACAAAACAGCTATGAAGGAATTATGAAACTATTATTTAAACTGATAAAAGAAAGTAAAAGTACAGAGTTTGTCAGCATGAGAAACAGCAAAGGTTAAATGCTATATGATATAGACGGGATAGTAGAAGCTTTAAAAGACTCTTTTAAAGCATTATTAGGAGGTGAAGATATAGGGCAACAGAACTGCGACATATAACATAATGCATTAGAAAACCCAATTGAAAAAGTCTGTGTCACTGAGGTTAGAGATATAGTTAAGAACTTAAAAAACGGTAAGGCTGCTGGCATAGACAGTATTAGCGCTGAAATGCTTAAATACGGTGGCGAGTACATACCTCACAGGTTGTGCGAATTGTTAAATTTATGTATCGAGATGGGAGAAGTCCCAGACGATTGGAGAAAAGCGATTACCGTACCAATATACAAAAGAAAGGGAGATAAAAGCAACTGCCCATGTGCGAATTTCCCGTCAGCCCAAAGTCGGCCCGACTTTGTAAAACTCGGTCCAACCTTGTCAGCCAAAGATCGGCCCAACTAGTGAAATGATCAGGCTGGGCCGAGGTTTTTGCCGACCATCGGCCCGACATGAGGACCCAATATTGGGCCAGTGTGTTTAACGAGATCGGCATAGCCTTGGGCTACAATGCAGGGACAACTTTGCTTTTCAATACGGGACCGACAGTGTATGGAAGCAATGACCCAACCTTATTACCCGTCGTCGGCCCAAGTAGCGAAATGATCACGCTGGGCCGAGGTTTTTTGCCGACCATCGGCCCGAGATGGGGACCCAAGATTGGGCCAATGTGTTCGTGAAGATTCGTACTACACAGGTGGAAATACACAAAATAGGTATTCAAAAAATAAATAATAATTGATTGCGAGTATTTTGACTATAAATGTTAATGTGGTCCTGCTTAGAATGAATACATATATATCATTTTTAAACATTATATTACAAATAAAATTTCTAACGCTACGAGGTTTCGAACCTACATCTATACATGAATCTATCGCCTAGCAGTCGGGAGTCTTACCCATTACTCTATACCTACAGAATTGAAAGTCAATGACAAAAACCATCCTCATAAGGCACAGCTCAAAGCAGTTGAAAAAAAAACATTTTTTAACTCTTTTTTCTCATTAATTTTTTTATTATTATGCGACATCATGTAGATGTTAAATAAATGAACTGTTAACGGGAATGTAAATGAAATAATGTTTAAATCAATAATTTAAACCGATTACAATTTTTAGGGTTTCGTAGCCCCGGGCTGAAACCCTTCAATTTTTCATCAACTTTTTTTTTCAACAACTTTTCAACAAATTTTTTTCTCAACAACTTTTCAAAAAAAAATTTTTTTTTAATTTTTGTTTAAATTTTTTTTTCAAAAATTTGTCTTCAAACAATTTTTGTTCGAAAATTTCTTTTTTAAACAATTTTTTTTCAAACATTTTTCTCAAACTTTTTTTAAACTATTTTTTTCGCGCCCACTTTGACTAATTTTTCTTCATGTAATATTTTGTTTTTTCGCGTTTTAGGCCATTTTACAACTTTTGATAATGACATGAAATGTAATTTTTAATTTTAATGAGTTAATTTTAATGAGTATTACAAAATTTTTTTAAATAACAAATGTTTTTAAACTTTCGTGTAACGTTTTGCTTCTCAGATGTTTCAGACTATTTTAAAATGATTAAGAATGACATCAAATGTACATTTTTCGGAACATTTTCAATTTATCATGAAGATGGAGCTTAGAATTTTTTTCATGAAAAAAAGGAAGTGTCTACGTGCACCGAAATTTCGGTACGAATATGGGTATGTCCACGTAAAAATCCAGCTATTCGTACTTAAATTTCGGCCGACGGCCGGCCCATATTTGGGCCGAGGTTTGACCGACCGCGCCGCGTCGGGTGCATCATGATGACTCGGACAAGCCAATGTTATGCCGATGGTCGGGCCATCTCTTGCACCGAGTCGGGCCGATCGTACTTTCACGGTCTTTTTGAAACAACGAACCAGAGTTTATCCGACGGTCTCCTCATACTCGGGCCAAGGTTTGACCTACCGTCGGGTGCATCACCTTGATCACCGACCATCGGGCCAACCTTCGGCCAGAGTTGAACCAAGCATACTGGTTTTGTCATTTTAAATCAAATTGCCAGAGTTCATCAGACCATCGGCCTTATGTTGGACCAAAGTTGGGCCGATTGTCGGGTGCAGTATGGTTGCTTGTTTTGGC